>JBBPUB010000171.1:0-26158 GCA_038094415.1 Xerocomus alliaceus | reverse complement strand
GATGTTAAACTATCCACCGCATACCACCCACAAACTGATGGCCAGATGGAACGAACCAACCAGGAACTCGAGACATACCTAAGAATCTTCTGTGGAAACAACCCACATGAATGGGCCAAATTCCTTACCACTGCAGAGTTCCAGCATAACACATGTCCACACTTCTCCACTAAGAAATCCCCTTTCCATCTCATGCTTGGCTACAAGCCAAGAGCTTTTCCTCCCCTCACAAAGACCTTTGTTCCTGCACTCTCTACTAGAATGGAGACCCTGAATAAGGCAAGAGACAAAGCTCTAGCGGCTCACAGCTTGGCATGCCTGGCTATGAAAAGACATCAGGCAATCAAATTCTCTCCTTGGAAAGTTGGAGATAAGGTGTGGCTGGAAGCCACTCATCTTCATATCCCATTCCTAGCACAGAAGCTAGCTCCCAAACGGGTAGGAACATTTGAGATCACCCAAGTCCTTTCTTCACTCGTCTATCATCTTAAGCTCCCCAAGTCTTGGAGAATTCACGACATGTTCCATGCCTCTCTCTTGTCCTCGTTTAAACAAACCCCTGCCTACAGCCCCCCATTTCTAGAATCCCCCCCGGAGACTATAGATGACGAAGAAGAATACGAAGTCGAGGCCATCCTAGCCCACAAGGGAACCCCTGGTCACTACCGTTACCTTATCAAATGGAAAGGTTATGCTCCATCCAAAAATACTTGGGAACCAGAGAGTAATCTCCATCACACAGCCTCTATTTTGACAGATTATAAACGCCACAATCAGCTGCGGTAACCAGGGCTCGTCATGGACTGCATGAACATCCAGCTGGCCATCTCCATCCTCTTTCTCTGCCTCATCCTGATTGCCACTATCGCAATCACCATATTTTGGGCAACCACATTCCCTCACCGTCATTAGATGCCCATCAATTCTGACATTTTAACTGCCTGTGAACATGCTTTCTCCTTCTTCATCTTTCTCCTCATCACTGTCTGGGTATGCATGACTCAGATTGTTGCGAGTGCAGCCTACATTCTTGCCCACCTCCGCCACCTTCATCCTCTATAGCGCCATCCTCATGGACCCCCAACTCCTCCACGTGGTAGAGGTCCTCCTGCTGTACCAAGAAGATGAAGTCACCCAGGAGCTGGTTAGACTGTTCCATGAGGTGGCTCGTGTTCAATATTATCATCATCATTGCATTCCTTCTGACACTCCCCCCATGGCAGGAATCCCCTTACAATTAGCTATAAATAAAATCCCCGAAAGAATTCTCTCTGTACTCCGTCTATTCAGTTTCGATACGTATGTTTCTATGATCCCTCCCGAGTTAATTTTCCCTACCTTCAGATGTGTATACCTTTCCCTTTCCCTGCAGGAATGTGACCATTACCTGGAATCTATTTCCGCTATATCCAATATGCCTTTTATTTCATCTACTTCTCCGTCACCCCCTACCACTGCCCCAGCCTCTCTGGCCCCACTCCATGTCCCTTTGGTGGAGCGAATCTCTTCATCTCCACCTCCATCATCCCCCATCTCTACCTCCACATCCTCTGTCTTCCTGGACTCTGAAGGACCAATGGGAATCTCCACTTTTGAACTAGACCAAGGGGTCATTGTAGCTAATCGGGAGTTTCTACTCACCCTCCCTAATGGCCAACAGGTATTATCTTCCCCTCATCATGTACTCCAACCTGCCACCAGACCTCTTCCTGCCTCCTCCACCACCACATGCTTTCTATGTGGAGGTAGGGGTCATTATCGAGCAAACTGTCCCCAGTACAAATGCCCTACCTGTAACCAACTCGCTCCCGGTCACAACGTTTGCGATTGCCTTCGCACCCAATGCTCCTTTTGTCTACGATGGGGGCATGGTCCTCGCTTCTGCCCTCAGAGAGTTTGTGCCACTTGTGATGCTCCTGGACACATCCGAGACGATTGTCCATTTGAATATTATTCCATACCTCAGGCATCCGCAATCTTTGGAGGCCCCACTCAGGGTTAGGATATTGGAAGTGGGACTTCCAGTGTATGAAGGGGGTATTGTTACGATTCTCTACATTCATCGCTACATTTTCCTCCTTAGCTTCCTTGTTTCCCAGTATACCCCGCCATTCTTCTTTCATTATATTGAACGATACTTCATCCTGGTGATGTCTTCATGTTCCGCAGCTTTCCTTGCTTTATAATCTTCGTATCCTTTACTGTTGTTTTGGGATGCTTATATCTCCGCAGTCATCTCTCTCATGATAGCTTAGTATCCCCGCCTTTCCATGACCTTCTTTGCACTTCCTTTGGTTATCCTTATAAACTCCAGCCATATATCATAGTCTACATTCTTGGTCTATGCAATTATACGTAGTCTTGAGTCCACTGCAACACCTGCACCATGTCCTTTGAACTCCTTGCATTCCCGAGACCCCAGCACCCTTGAAACTCCATGCCCTAGCCCACTCCCAGTACCCTTCATCCCTAGGTAGCAAACTCAGGCTACTCGTGTAACAGCCAGAGTTGAGGAGTTCATGGCCAGAATCCAGGATTTACGCAGCAGTAACTTTGATATGAAGACCCTGAACAATGAATTGGCCTATATGGCCATGATTCAAGCTCTTGGTCTGGAGTTTTTATCATTTACATCCTCCCTTGCTCTTCTCACAGACCTGGACAAAGACAAGGTCAAAGCAGCATTTCAAATGGAGGAAATCAATTATCAACCATGTCCTAATGTTGCATTATTCACACCATCAGTCACTTTACTTTCTACCACCACATCTGGGTGCAGATGCATCCCCAACTTGCCCTACTCATTCTGTGAGAAGCCAGGGCACTGCCAGTGCATTTGCCATGCATTGCAGCATACAAAGAACCACTATAAGTTCTGGAAGCCAAAGGACAGGAAAGCAGACCAATCTCAGTCTGCTAAACCAGCCTCAGAGACTGCAGAGGTGGTGGAAAAGGCCAGAAATGCAAGTCTTCATTCCACTGGTCCATCTAATCTCTTTTCACCACTCCAACTGGATGCTGACTATGAATGGAATGCAGACTCAGGGGCCACTTCTCATATGACCCCATATTGCCACTGGCTGTGCAATTATGTGCCAAAATGTGTCCCAATCAAGCTGGCAGACAATACTGTGGTCTATTCAGCTGGGGTTGGCTCTATAGTATTTCATCCTGTTATTAATGGAAAGAAGTGTAGAGCAGTCAAGTTTAGCAATGTCCTGCATGTCCCAGAACTGTGCAATAATCTGCTTTCAGTCCTGTATCTAACTCAGAAGTCATCCTTTGTTGTCCATATCAATGCAACACATATGACCTTCTTTTGAGCTCCTGGACCACCACTTTTTGTTGCAACAATCAATAGCAACAATGCTGTATTCCTAGATGGTAAAACTGAGGCTATAACTGAGTATGCACATCCTGCAACCACTATCCCACTGGATCTGTCCCTCTGGCATCACAGATTTGCACATCACAATGCAATTGATGTCAAATCACTCCATAAGTGCAATTTAGTGACTGGTATGAAGCTGGACAACAAATCTCTGCCAGATCCCATCTATAAACCATGCCTAGCTAGCAAGATGCATGCCAATCCATTCCCTAGCTTGCAATATCATGCATCCAGGCCTCTAGAACTTGTGCATTCAGATGTACATGAGGTTCCCTACTGCACATTCTCTGGATTCTGCTACTGGATTACATTCATTGATGATTACTCAAGATACCACTTTGTTCTGCCAATTCATGCCAAATTAGATGTTTTTAGTGCTTTTAAGCAGTTTAAGGCATTTGTAGAGAATTAGACAGAGTGCAAAATTAAGACCTTGCAAGATGACAAGGGAGGGGAATATATGAGCAATGCCATGCTTGATTTCACCAATGAATGTGGCATAGAGTGCCAGCATACTGTCCAAGCTTGCCCATAGCAGAATGGGGTTGCAGAACACACAAATAGAGTCCTATCTGAGTGCATTACAGCCATGTTGAAGGAATCTGGTCTTGCAATGGCATTCTGGGGCAAAGCACTTGCAGCACTGGTCCATGTGTGGAACAGATGCCCTACTGCAGCTCTGCAAAGTGCAACACCATATGAACTCTGGCATGGATGGAAACCAGATGTTTCTCACTTCCAAGTCTGGGGCTACACTGCCTATGTGCACATTCAAAAGGATAAAAGAGCTACACTACAACCACATTATGAGAAATGCATGTTTATTGGCTATCCTGATGGCTACAAGGGCTGGAAGTTCTACAACCCAACAACAAAGCACACAATTATTTCAGAACGCATAGATTTTAATAAAAGGACTACTCATAGTGGCATGACTGACACCACTCCAGGCATGATGGACAAGTCATCAGGAGTGATGGACACTAGGCAAAGCATGACTGACAAGCCTAATACTCCTTACATTGCACCTTATACTAGAGATGATGAAGATGACCTTCCCTCAATTCCTGGTGTTCCACATCCTGGGGAGGCACCTAATCCTGATGCAGCACAGGATGCAGAACCCCATACATCTTGTCCTGCTCAGATTCCCTTAATTGATGATCCAGTCACCCCTCAACCACTCCTGAGTCCTAAGCCAGTCAGACCAGCTAGTCCCATTGGAATTGAAGCTAGAATGCCATGCAGAAATCACCAGCCATCCAGGGAATGGTGGAAACTCAGTCCAGCACAGCTCATTAATGATTCTGATGGTTCTGATAAAGAAGCAGACATGGCTGCTTGTTTCAGTGCCAATACACCACATCCCAGGTCATATAAGGATGCAATGGAGTGAGATGATGCTCAGAAGTGGACCCAAGCTGCTCTGGATGAATCGGCAGCCCATAACTTAAATGGAACATGGAAACTGGTGCCCAGACCAAAGGGTTGACCTGTTATTGGATCCCACTAGATATTTACTAAGAAATATCACACTGATGGCTCATTTGAGTGATATAAAGGCCATCTAGTTGCACAAGGCTTTTCCCAGCACCCTGGATTCAAATATCTTGAGGTCTTTGCTCCTACAGTGTGCTTGCCCACTCTCAGAGTCATTCTGGTGCTTGCAGCAATCCATGATCTCCATCTCTAGTCTGTTGATGTCTCAAACACATATCTGAATGGTGAAATGGACTGTGATGTGTACATGGAGCAGCCAGAAGGATTTGCTGAGGGAAACCCAAAAGACACTGTTTGCTTGCTCCAGAAAGTGCTATATGGCACTAAACAGGGCAGAAATCACTGGAATCACAAGATGCACACCACTCTTAAATCCATAGGCTTTACCCAGACATATTCTGATGCTGCTGTGTATATCTATGTGTGCAGTGATGTCCAGATCATTCTCCCAGTGTTTGTGGATGATATGACATTTGCATCGAAATCTCTTGATGCAATCAAGCAGGCCATCACTGATCTGTGCAAACACTTCAAATTGCACAATTTGGAACCTACCACTAAGATCCTAGGCATTAAGATTGATTGGAATTGATCCAAGTGCTCCCTCACTATCTCCCAGCAGCAGTATTGCATAGACATGTTGTCTTGATTCAATATGAGCGATTACAAGCCTGTTACCACTCCTATGGAACCTGGTTTGTGTCTGTCACACAATCAGAGCCCTAGAACCACTAAGGAGTGCAATTTTATGCAATCTGTTGACTATGGAGGTGTTATTGGATCTCTGCAGTACCTATCTTGCACAACTTGCCCTGACATTGCATTTGCTATTGGCCAGCTTGCATCATTTACATTAGAACCAGGTGTTGCACATTGGAATGCAATCAAGCACTTGTTTTGCTACATCAAGGGCACTATAAGCTATGGGATCACTTATTCTCCAGATCCATTAGTCTCTAAACCATTTAGGATCTTTTCTAATGCCAATCATGGGGGATGCAAGGATTCTGGTCACTCTACAGGTGCATATGTGGTCAAGATTAATACTGGTATTGTTTCCTATATGTCAAAGTGCCAGCCTATTGTTGCTCTGTCCACTACTGAAGCAGAGTATGTTGCTGCATGTGAGGCAGGCAAGGAAATAGTTGGATGCACAAACTGATGCAGGAGCTTGAATTTGGAGTTAATGGAGCATCAACTCTGCATATGGACAATTAGTCTGCAGTTCAGGTTGCAAGGCATCCAGAGCATTATGGGAGAATGAAGCACTTAGATTTGTGCTGGTACTGGCTTAGGGATGTTGTGGATAAAGGGATCATATCTGTGACAATCCTTGCCATCTCATATATGGTCTCTGGTAGACTCTTCATCAAGCTGGATTTAGCATATACTTTTCTTTGATCTTATCTTATCATTTCATGACTAATCTGATCATGCTTATCTTCTACTCTTCTTCCCAATCAGATCTAAATCCATTTGGCTATTCTTTACCATAGTTATTACTGTGCCCTTCTAACCTTCTAACACATGTAGCCAATGCCCTTTTAATCACCATGTGATTCTTTTCATTTCCATGCTGTGCATGGCTATGGCACAGCCCACTTAATTACCACTGCTGTGGCTTCTCTTCCATTTGATCTGCCACCCACAGCATCGAATGTGTTATTCACTTCTGCTCCCCTCAACCCTAGAGGCTGTGGTACACCTTTATTGCTATTGGCTAGCAACAACACAGACTTTTACCTTAATCATATCCCTACTGTGTAGGCATAGCATTCTACCTAATCAGGTATTAGGGTTAGCAATACATGTACAAACAGTAGAGTAGTATATAAACTCCAAGGACGATGCTGGGTAGATTCCCAGTCTAGTCTCTTGGTCTTCATCTGAACTTGACTACTAAGCCTCAAAGCCCTTCAACTCTCTACTAACTGTAGCAAGTTAGTACCCTCTTATCCTTTTTAGCTGATAGTTGTAGTAGAGCTGGTTCAAGTTCCTTTTGGGTTCAGCTGTTTCATTAGACTAGACTCTTATCTTTTCTAGTAACCTCCTTTACTACAGAAGCACCAGTACTAATGAGTGCTAGTGTTCTTCCCCTAGTTCCACCACTCCCTTTGTCCCTTCATCATCAGTCACCAACAGGCAGAGCTGAGAGAAGAGCAAGAGCTGGCCACACAGGTCCCAGAGGGTGGAGACAGATCAGAGTTGCCTACCACAGCCTTCTTAAGAGAATTAGAGGCTTCTTTATCAGGCTTTCCCTGACAGATCTCAATTGTAAGAGATATAATTGAAGGAGATCTGAGATTAGAGATCAGCTATGAAGAAGATACATTGCTGATTACTGACATAAAGAATGAGAAGTTAGCCATCCCCCTTATACTATCAACCCCTACAAAGTTCAAGAGAGAGTCAGAGTTCCTCAACCTCCTCCATCCATCTATCCCAGACCTGAATAATTGCAGCCCAGGACTGAGCATTATAGACATTGCAGATCAGTCACCACTGCTTCGGCTGCCCTCAGAAGAAGAGAGGGCATTTTACGGTATAGCTTCAATGGTTCAGGCAAATTTCTATAGCCAGATCTTTCATCTCCCCAAGCGCCACCTATTAGAAGGCTGGTTGGAGTACAAGTTCAAAGAAGCACCTGCACCACCACCAAGGAAAAGACAAAGGCAGCAATACCAGTAGGAGATACAAAGGGGAATTGAAAGAGGAAGTAGGATTAGATTAAGGAACATTCCTCCTTGCTTATACAAATATTGAATGCAATTATTTGTCATCTGTCTTCTCTTTTGTCTGATCTTTTACATCATCACAATCTACTTCCTTAGGTGGATTGCCAAGTATGCAACAGACTCACAAGTCCCAATCCTCTTTGTAGGAAATCAAACAAGAACCTTTCACTCCCCCTTCTCAACATTTGTAGAAGTAGTACCAGCTACCCATGCCACTTCAGAAGGTTGGATCTTTGAAGAAGGACTCCAACACAACCCACACTGGTGCTAGATGATCTCTAAGTTCAAACTTATCCTAGCAACACTCGTAGGCATCTTTCTAGTGTTAACTGCAGTCCTTTGTTGGATAATCAAACAAGTCATTGAACACAATGCACCCATACTTGCAGTAGTGCACGTATACAAGACAGAAGAAAACCCCTTTGGGATAAGTGCAGGAATCATCAGTCCCACTAAAGCCTCTGGAGACAATTGAAGATATCATGGAGGTTGGTATAATGAAAACAACTGGTATATTCTCTGATTAGTCAGATTGAAAGACAAAGAGGATAACGCCACCATAGCAGCGTTTGATTAAACCATAATGTTATTACCCAAACACCTTGGAAATGCACTAAACGTGTTAGCCAAATCTTCTAAGAATGATCTATCCCAATTGGGAATTCATCTAAAAGATTATCTAAATATACAAGGCGCCACCCTAGAACAGATCTTATGAGAAAACTGAAAACTAAAAGAAGATATTGAAGAGATGGAGGAACAGCTTAAATCCTCTGGAGGAGTTGGAACAACTGCTTGTATAACCAAGGTTGTAGCAGATCCAGGAGAATATGATGGAACGAGAGGAAGAAAGTTCAAAGAATGGTGGATGAAAGCCCAAGTATGGAGACAAGAGAATATTAGCGCACTCTGCAAAGAAGTCAGAGTTAAAGCCATACTTTTATGAATGACAAAAGGAGATGCTGGAGCCTTTACATAAGCCCATCTGAATAAAATCCTAAAAGGGGATACCACAGATTGGCTGGAGTTTAAGAAACTCATAGAACTTCATTTCCACTTAACCAATGAAAAAGAATGGGCTAGACACCAAATCGAGAATCTGAAACAAATCAACAAAATGACTGTCACATAATATTTTGTCAAGTTGGAAAATTACTTGGCACAAGCTAATTACAATGGAGATCAAATCTTACAAATCATGGAGAGGAATATGAATCAGAACATGGTCAAATACCTGTTCTTACAAGATGGTCACTATACAAAATGTGCCATCTTCATGGCCAAAGTAAAGGAGTATAAAGAATGCCAAGAACTTCTTGGCTTCATTTGTTGAGGAACAGCTGATTGAATAAGCAGACCAGTGCAAGATCCTAATGCCATGGACATAGATACAGTCCAAAAGGGGCAAGGAAATCATAGACCCCTGAAATGCTTTAATTGTGACAGACCTCACATTGCTGCCAAATGTCCTAAATCCAAGAAGGCATGTGACAAATGCAAATTCCTCAGAGGAGGACATGCCAAGTGGTGTGCAACAGGATGTTCCTCATGCAATATCTGAGAAATGAGACAGGATGACCCATTCCAACCTGAGAGTCCACCCAAGGACAAGGGAAAGGGATGAGATTGGAGCAAATCCATCGCTGGAATGGGCTTTGACAAAGCCTGTGCCTGGTTTCAGAATTACAAAACTATTTTCAAGAAGGGAAAAGATTAAGGCAACCCACTAAGTTTGGGAAAGTGGGAAGCCCGAACAAATATGCTATTCTGGAAATAGAAGAAACTTTATCTTTGCCATCATGCAGGTCTCATCTAGATGATGAGCTTGGCTGGGACAAAACACTGGTACTTGATTTGCATATAATCAAAACAGAGAAAGTTTTCCCAGAAGTAGTGGAGATAAGAACCATGGAAACATCCACTTCTTCTCCCACACATAAATAACACAACATTCGAACCATGTATTCTAATCTGTCAAATGCAGATCTAGATGAACTGTTACCTGAAACAAAGAAACTGGAGTTCCATTTCTTGAGAATCATTAATCCACAAAGAGACATAGCTCTCCCAATAAAGATAACCCCAAAAATAAATATATCCTTTACTAAAACATCTGCCCTCCTAGACTCTGGTGCAAATGTGGTCTTCATTGATCAAAAGTTTGCTTAGTGTCTTCATTTACCTTTAACCCCCTTATGACACCCAATCTTGGTGTATAATGCTGATGGTACCTTAAATGCTGCTGGAAAGATAACACATAACTGTCAGCTTGTTATGGAATATAAAGGTCATCATGAGAAATTGACAGCTGAGGTCACCGATCTGGGCAAGTTTGAATTTATTCTGGGATATGAGTGGTTACAGTGCCACAACCTGGAAATAGATTGGACTACCAGAAAGGTTAGATTGACAAGATGTCCCCAGCATTGTTGAAATCTCCAACAAGGTGATTCCACCTCAAGCAAGTTTTTACAGATGCTACAAAAAGAACAGTGAGATCAAAGTTATCACATTTACCATTGGATACATTCCTTAGAAAGGAATGATGATAGAAAGAAAGTGCTTGAAAGGGTTCAGTCAAAAGAAACCCCACCTGAGCAATTAGTCCCAGAAGAGTATCATGATTATCTCATGGTATTTTCCAAAAAGGATTCCAAGAGAATGCCTTTACAGAAACCCTGGGATCACACAATTGAATTGCAAGAAAACTTTAAACCACAAAAAGGACATATTATACCACTTTTGGTGGATGAACAGAAAGAAGTCACTGCGTTCCTAGATGAACAATTACAAAAAGGCTATATTCATCCATCAAAATCTCCACAAACATCACCAGTTTTCTTTGTACCTAAGAAAGACAGAGGAAAATGAATGGTATAAGATTACAGATATCTCAATGAAAATACCATCAAGAATAACTATCCATTACCCCTTATATTGCAATTAGTCAATAAACTTAAAGACACTAAATTATTCACAAAAATGAATCTAAAATGGGGATATAACAACATCTGAATCAAAGAAGGCGATGAATGGAAAGCCACTTTCATTTGCTTCTGAGGAGCTTACGAACCCCTCATAATGTACAACTCCCCTGCCATGTTCCAAGCAATGATGAATGAAATCTTTGCCAACATAAATGATGTAGTGGTTGTTTATATTGATGACTTATTAATCTTTACAAAAACCAAGGACCAAGACGAACACAATCAAATTGTAAAAGAAGTGCTCTGTAGACTAATGGAGAATGACCTCTTTGTGAAAGCCTGTTAAGATTGGTCACTCCGGTCCTCTGGAAGGAAGTCCATGGGCACAGGAGTAGGAGCAGAGTAGCAGAGCGGAGGGTGAGTCTCAGCACAGGACTTATGTGTCATGCCTTGCATAGGTTCAACTCTTCGGAGAAGGGATGTGAGGGAAGGGAGGAGACAACCGGAGTTATCCAAATTGATATTCAGACTGAGGAGTGTACAGTGAAGTAACTACAATATTTATACTACCAGAGTTGTATCACATTACTAACAGAGTAACTGTGGAATGGGATGATAAGTAAGATGGGAATGAGAAACCCAGAGCTGTGCACCGGAGATGCGATATGCCAGACTGTGCATCTAAGAATGAAGATCCAACAAAATGGACAGGCACAGCCAATCAGAGAACAAAGATGAACATAAAAGAAAAAGTCACGTGGATCTGGAGATTCTACACACGTGAACAAAGGAGATCACTCTGGAGTTGTCAAGGAGTTGGATGCGGAGTTCCGGAGTAGGAACAGCATATGACAAAGCCCCCAAATGCCACTTTCATGTCACAGAAGTAGATTTTCTTGGCATGATTGTGGGAAAGAACAGCATTTCTATGGATCCAAAGAAGGTTGAGGCTATAATGCAATGGCCCATTTCAATGAATCTCAAAGGAGTAAGAAGCTTCCTAGGGTTAGCTAACTTCTATCAACAATTTATCTTGGATTTCTCTAAAGTGGCTAGACCACTTAACGACTTACTAAAGAAGGAAACTCCATTTGAATGGGGTTCATCTCAGCAACAAGCATTTGAAACACTCAAGAATGCTTTCATCACAGCCCCAGTTTTGGCTTATCCCAATATAGATTGTGAATTTCATTTAGAGGCCAATGCTTCAGATTACACCATGGGAGCCATGCTTTCAATTAAAAAAGAAGACAAGTGGCATCCAGTTGCATATGCCTTGCATAGCATGCAATCAGCCAAACAAAATTACCCTATCTCAGATAAAGAAATGCTTTTGGTAATACAAGCATTGGAAGAATGGAGACATTATCTTGAAGGAGCTAGATTTCCTGTGGAAGTCTGGAATGATCACCAGAACCTTCAATGGTACCAAACAAGGCAAGATCTTAATTGTCAACAAGCGAAATGGGCACAATATCTATCTAGATTCCATTTGAAATGGATACATAAGCTAGGAGCTACTATGAGAAAGGCCGATGCCTTTTCTAGATGAGAAGACCATATGATTGGAATTGAAAATGACAACAAAGGAGTTCTGGTGATTCTGCCGGAGCAGATTGGACAGATGGAGCTAGATACTCCACTTCTCATCTCCAATGAAGGTGAACAAATCAATAAATCTATATTCAATGAACTTTGTAAGCTTACAGAAGGAGAGACCATTCATCTTGGCAGAAAACACTTTTTACTCGAAGGAGAGGATGGCCTACTGCATGATCTGCAGGGCCATGTATACATTCCAGATTTTGCCTTGCTAAAAATGGAAATCCTTAGACTATTCCATGATACACCAATAGCCAGACACACCAGATATGAAAAAAACTTTGGAATTACTCACATGACATTACTGGTGGCCAGGTGTCACCACTTTCATAAAAGAATATGTCACCAGGTGTGAACAATGTCAATGGTTTAAGGGAACCAATAAACCCCCTTCTGGATTATTAGTACCATTACCAATCCCTGAAACCCCATGGAGTTATATTTCTGCTGATTTCATCACTAATCTTTCTAAATCCCACTCTTTCAATGCAATTCTCACAGTTGTCGATTGATTCTTCAAGGAGGTAGAATTTATTCCTTGCACCAAGCAGTGCAGTGCTCTGGATATGGTATGTCTGTTTTTGAATCACATCTGGAAGCATCATGGTCTTCCATCTTCTATCATTTCAGATCAAGGTCTGCAGTTTGCTGCACAAGTAATGACCAAAATCAATAAAGCCTTATCTATTGAAACAAAGCTTAGCACTGCATTTTATCCTCAAATGGATGGACAATCTGAGATTGTTAATAAAGAAGTCCAAAAGTTTTTGAGAATCTTTTGTGTAAAAAAGTAAGATCAATGGGTAGATTGGCTTGCCATTGCCCAGTTCTCTATTAACTCTAAACAACACGCTTCAACAAAAAAGTCCCCTTTCAAGGTGACTCACTCATACAACCCCCGGATGGGGATAGAACCATCAAAGACAGATAAAGCATCTGCTGCAGTAAGATTTGCTGATGAGATGGCCACTACATTTGATCAAGTGAAGCAGAATATGAAAGTGGCACAGGCACATCAGAAGAAGTACACAGATCAGCATCAAAGCAGCACCCCTGATTACAAAATAGGCCAGCAAGTCTGGTTGTCCATGGATAATCTCTGTCTGACACATGCTTCTAAGAAGCTTTCTGAATGATGGCTTGGACCATTTACCATCACTAAATTAATGGGAACCAATGCAGTGGAATTGAAACTCTCATGATCCATGAGAATTCACCCTGTTGTTAATATCTCATGTATTAAACCTTACAAGGAACACCTAGAAGGTCAGCTGGTTAAACAGCCTGGTCCTGTCAAGATTACAAAGGATAGAGATAATGAGTGGGAAGTTGATTTCATAGTAGACAGTTGATATTGGCAGTGCCAACTGGAATATCTGGTACACTGGAAAAATATGATGAAATGGAACAAACTTGGAAGCTGCACTCCAACCTTACTAATGTCAAGGGGGCTATTTCCAACTTTCATAGGGCTCACTCATCAGCACCCCAGGCCCTTACTATTGAACCTGATCAGTTTCTTTTTCTTTTTCAGAAATGTTCTAAAAATATCACTGTAGTTCTAACTCATCATCTCCCTTTTGATCATCTGGATAATGATCTTTAAGTGGGGGGTAGTGTGACGATCCTTGCCGTCTCATATATGGTCTCTGGTAGACTCTTCGTCAAGCTAGACTTAGCGTATACTTTTCTTTGATCTTATCATATTGTTTCATGACTAATCTGATCATGCTTATCTTCTACTCTTCTTCCTGATCAGATCTAAACCCATTTGGCTATTCTTTACCATGGTTATTACTGTGCCCTTCTAACCTTCTAACACATGTAGCCAATGCTCTTTTAATCACTGTGTGATTCTTTTCATTTCCATGCTGTGCATGGCTATGGCATAGCCCACTTAATTACTGCTGCTGTGGCTTCTCTTCCATTTGATCTGCCACCTGTAGCATCGAACATGTTATTCACTTCTGCTCCCCTCAACCCTAGAGGTTGTGGTACACCTTTATTGCTATTGGCTAGCAACAACATGGACTCTTATCTTAGTCATATCCCTACTGCATAGGCATAGCATTCTACCTAATCAGATATTAGGGTTAGCAATACATGTACAAACAGTAGAGTAGTATATAAACTCCAAGGATGATGCTGGGTAGATCCCCAGTCTAGTCTCTTGGTCTTCATCTAAACTCAACTACTAAGCCTCAAAGCCCTTCAACTTTCTACTAACCATAGCGAGTTAGTACCCTCTTATTCTTTTTAGCTAATAGTTGTAGTAGAGCCGGTTCAAGTTCCCTTTGGGTTTAGCTGTTTCAATATCTCCCTTATTTGTCCTAACTGCAGAGATGCCTGCTGATCTGTTGACAAAGACATTGCCTCAAGTTAAGGTAGAGCAATTCTGTAGAATGCTAGGACTTGATAGAGTTAGTTAATTAGAAGAAATGCAGAATCAGGGGGGAGTGTTACAGTTATTGATTGCATAATGACTGGATAGATAGTGTTATAGTTATTAATTATGCATTTTTACCATTTAGAGTATAAGCAGTGCTCAACCTGAATATGGTTAATTGTTTATGTTTGTAGATGTTGTTACCACACTCTGTACAAGCCTCAGAGTTCACTGTTTGTGATTCCCAGTTTCTAACAGTGAACTCCAGGTAATGTATACTTAGTTTATTTCAATATACTAGTTTCTAACAGTGAACTCCAGCTGAGTGTATTCCAGCTGTTAACATCCTTCTGGTCCATTCAACTCTCCTCTCACTCCACTACTGGAAACAGGCCCTGCCTCCCCCTGAATCCATGAACTCCAGAATGATCCTGTCCCCAGAGAAGAAGGTCTTCATGCTCCAGCCCCTCCAGTTCCCAGAGATGATAATGGTGATGATCCACCATCTGATCCCTCAGAATCACCTGATCCTTTAGACCTGGGTGACCTCTTCGACAATGATGATGAGCAGTAGCCTAATAACGTACCCTTAGCTTTTGAACCATTTAACCAACTCACCAATGCCATCCGGGACATGACTCAGCAGGCACTCTGGAATAAGTCCTCCAACACTCCTAAAACCAAAGTTCAGAAGCCAGACTCATTTGATGGACTGGATTCCCAGAAACTCCATTCCTTCATTGTCCAGTGTGAGTTGAACTTCCAAGCCAATTCTAAGTCTTTCCACCATGATCGTGCCAAAGTCACTTTTGTGCAGTTCTATCTCAAGGGAGTTGCCCTTGAATATTTCAAGCTGGATCTTCTTGGCAGTAAACCTTCAGAGCTTTGTCCACTCTGGATGACCAGCTGGGAAGTATTTCTGTACAAACTCTAGTCTAACTTTAGTCTGCACGATTCCATTGGCAATGCGGAGGCTTGGCTTGAGCAACTTTGCATGAAGGATTCCCAACACATCTTTAACTACATAGTCCAGTGGAACCATCTGGCAAGCCAAGTCCAGAAATGAGGTTCTGGAGTGCTCCACTGCAGTTCCTACATCAGACTTTTTGATTGCATCAAGGATGAGTTGTCTCAGCTTGGCAAACTGAGTGACCTCCACAACCTTTGCACTTTAGTGCAGCAGATCAACCATTACTATTGGGAACATAGGGAAGAGATTTCTAGGGCCAACAAGGTTTCTGGGTCTAACTCCAGAAATGGTAATTCCAAAACCACTACATCCACAGCCCTGTCTTCATCCACTCCCACCTTGGACTCCAAGCCTAGGAGTTCCATGAAAGACTCTAAGGCCTCCAACTCCGGCAGTCACTCCAACTCCAGAACCTCTGTGGCCCCCAAACCTGACTTGTCATCCAAGCTAGGTAAGGACAGCAAGCTCACAGCAGTTGAGTGAAAGCATTGCTTCAATAATAATCTGTGCATGTTCTGTGGTTAAGCCAGCCACAAGGCTAAAGAGTGCCTGAAGTCATCATTCTGGGCATCCAAGGCTCATGCAGCTATGACCACAACTCCAAAAGTCAAACTGGAGGCCTCTAGCATGGAGGCAAAAAAATAGTCAGCAGCCTTATAGACTCCACATGGACTTGAGGTTGCATTGACTCCATCTGTGCACCTAAGGAGGTCCAACTCAATGTGTCTGCTCTCTCAGATCCCTGCTCCCTCATGCCTACCATCTGTTATGTGAGTAGCCTGAGCCTGCAGCAGGGAGCGAAGGGTACTAGGATAGGCTGTATTGGAGCCTCAAGGCGCAGGGGTTCAAGGGTGTGAGGGTCCTAGGAAAACATGGTGCAAGGTTGCAGCAGACTCAAGGTTACGTGTTATTGCGTAGACCAAGAATGTAGACTAGAGTACAGGGCACTGGTTTATAATGGTAGATGAAGGAAGATCATAGAAGGTGAAGGAAGTCAGGGATACTAAGCTGCCATGAGAGAGACAACTGTGGAGAAGTAAGCGTCCTGTGGTAACGGTAACTGAGTTACAAAGAAATGAATGCTGTGGAGCACAGAGTCATCACCAGGATGAAGTAACGTTCTATATACTCAAAGAAGAATGGTGGTCTGTACTGAGGAATGGTAAGGGAAAGAAGGAAGATGAAACAATGAATGAATAGAACTGTAACAATACCCCCTTCGTACACTGAAAGTCCTACTTTCAATATTCTAGCCATTAATGGGTCCTCCAAAGATTGCAGATGCCTGAGATACGGAATAATGCTCAAATGGACAATCGTCTCGGACGTGTCCAGGCGCATCACAAGTGGCACAAACTTGCTGAGGGCAGAAGCAAGGGCCATGCCCCCATCATAGGCAAAAGGAGCACTGGGTGCAAAGGCAGTTGTGAATGTTGTGACCAGGAGCAGGTTGGTTACAGGTAGGGCATTGGTACTGGGGACAGTCTGCTTGATAATGACCCCTACCTCCATATAGAAAGCAAGTGGTAGAGGCAGAGGCAGGAAGGGGTCTGGTAGCAGGTTGAAGTATACGATGGGGAGAGGATAATACCTGTTGGCCATTTGGGAGAGTGAGTAGGAACTCCCAGTTAGCGACAATGATGCCTTGATCAAGTTCGAAGGTGGTAATTCCAGTGGGCTCTTCAGAGTCTAAGAAAATGGAGACTGTGGAGGGTGTGATGGGGGATGATGGAGGTGGAGGAGAAGAGATTTGTTCAGCTAGAGGGACAGAGAGTGTGATTGGAGATGCGGGGGTAGTGGTAGGAGGAGAAGGAGAAGTGGATGAGGGAAGTGGAATCTGTGAAATAGAAGATATAGATTCCAGGTAATGATCGTGCTCCTGCAGAGAGAGAGAAAGGTATATATGTCTGAAGGTAGGGAAAATTAGGGCGGGGGGAATCATGGAGACATATGTATCAAAGCCAAAAAGACGGAGTACAGAAAGGATTCTTTCGGGTATTTTATTGATAGCTAATCGTAAAGGGATTCCCGCCATGGGAGAAGTGTCAGAAGGAATGCACCGATGATGATAATATTGAACATGAGCTGCCTCATGGAACAGTCTAACTAGCTCCTGAGTGACTTCATCTTCTTGGTACAAGGGGAGGACCTTGACGGCGTGGAGGAGTTGGGGGTCCACGAGGATGGCACTGTAGAGGATGAAGGTGGCAGAGGTGGGCAAGAATGTAGGCTGCACTCGCGAGGATCTGAGTCGTGCATACCCAGAAAATGACAAGGAGAGGGATGAGGAAGGAGAAAGCATGTTCGAGGGCAGTTAAAATGTTAGGATCGAAGGTCATCTAATGCTGGTGGGGGAAGGTGGCTGCCCAATATATAGTTACTACAATGGTGGCGATAAGAATAAGGAGGAGGAGGAAGATGGACACGACAAGCTGGATGTCGAGGCAATTCATGAGGGTCCCTGGTTACCACAGTAGATGGTGGCATTTATAGTCCGTCAGCAAGGAGGCAGTGTGGTGGAGATTACTTTCTGGTTCCCAGGTGTTTTCCGAAGGAGCATAGCCTTTCCATTTGATGAAGTATCTATAATGACCAGGGGTTCCCTTGTGAGCTAGGATGGCTTCGACCTTGTACTCCTCTTCATTGTCAATGGTCACAGGTGGGGGTTCTAAGAAGGGTGTGCCATGAGTGGTGGTTTGTTTAAATGGGGAGGCATGGAACGTATTGTGAACTCTCCATGACTTGGGGAGTTTGAGGCGATAGACTAGAGGGGAGAGGGTTTGTGTGATCTCAAATGGGCCTACCCGCTTGGGGGCAAGTTTCCTAGATGGGAATGGGATGCGGAGATGAGTGGCTTCCAGCCACACTTTATCTCCAACTTTCCAGGGGGTGAACTTAATCGTTTGATGTCATTTCATTGCCAGGCATGCTGAGCTATGTGCTGCAAGGGCTTCGTCCCTTGCTTTGGTTAAGGCATCCATCCTGGAGGAGAGTGCAGGGATGAAGGTCTTTGTGAGGGTGGGGAACACTCTGGGTTCATAGCCCAACATAAGGCTGAATGGGGATTTCTGAGTGGACAAGTGAGGACAGGAGTTGTGTTGGAATTCAGTGGTGGTGAGGAATTTGACCCATTCATGGGGGTTATTTCTGCAGAAGATCCGGAGATATGTTTCTAGTTTCTGATTGGTCCTTTCAGTTTGGCCATCTGTTTGAGGGTGATACGCCGTGGATAGTTTGATGTCGTACTGAAGTAGTCTGGCTAGTTCTCATGCGAGAGCTGAGGCGAACTGTGGTCCTCAATCCGATATGATGGAGTCCTGTATCCCAAACTGCTTAAACACATTGTCATGAAAAAGACGAGCGATTCCTAGGGCATTGATGGTTTTGTGGCAAGGAGTGAGAATTACCCCCTTCATAAGCCCATGGTCGACCACAACCATGATCGAGTCGAATCCATCAGAGGGGGGTAAATCTGTGATCAGATCAATGGATAATTGCTTGAATGGGAGTGTGGCTATGGATGGGATGGGAGATAGTGGTGGTACAGTGGGGTGTGTATTGGTCTTAGATGTTTGGCAAATGGGACATCTGTTGATGAAGTTTTTAACGAAGGTGGCAAGGCCTGGCCACCAAAAGTCTCGTTCAAGCATGGCCTTGGTGCAAAATTGTCCAGCATGTCCAGTAGTCGGTGCGGAGTGGAACGTGTGGAGGAGTGACGACCTATGCTCTGGGGGAACATACAGTCTGTCTTTGTAAAAGAGGTGGCCGTTGTCGAACTTCTAGTCTGACATGACCGATCTGTGGAACAATGGAGAACCTAATTGTGCGGCTTTAAGTGCTCTAAGGACAAGGGGGTTGTGGGCGGAGGAGGATTTGATCTTGTATAGTAGTGCAGTGTTGAGGGCTTGGATGATAGTGGGTTCCTGGACTATGGACGAATCGATATTATCGGCGGAAGTGTCAATAGAAGATTGGTGGGATAGGGCATCTGCTGGGCCCATCTTGGTTCTGGGGGTAACCTGCCAAATTAACTCGAAGTCCTATAAAAATAAAGACCAACATGCTTGGCGCCTGGAGAGTTTTCTGGGGTCACAAATGTATGATAGGTTTTTGTGATCAGTGATGATGGTGACCGGGTGGGAGGAACCCAAGAGGTAGTATCTCCATTCTTCCAAGGCCAGGATAACAGCAAGCAACTCTCTGTCATAGATGTCATAGTTTCACTCTGCAGAGGAGAAGGTCCTGGAGAAGTAGGCACATGGATGGTCATCTCCGTTTGTGTCTTTTTAAAGTAAGACCACTCCTGCTGCAAGAAGGGAGGCGTCAGTCATCACAGAGAATGGTTTACTGGGATCGGGGAGTATTAGGACTGGTGCTAAGGTAAAGGCCTCCTTGAGGGTTTCAAAGGCGTTCTGCTGTAGGGGAGTCCATTTCCAGGACTCATTCTTCCTAGTAAGGAGCGTGAGGGGGGAGACAATGTTGGAAAAGTTGGGGATGAATTTTTGATAGAAGTTGGTGAATCCCAGGAAGCTGCGAATTCCTTTGACTGAGGATGGGGGTTGCCATTCTCTTATGGTGTAGAGTTTGACAGGGTCCATCTGAAGCTTTCCTTGTCTGATGATCATTCCAAGGTATTCCATGGTGGGAGTGTTGAAGGAGCATTTGGATAACTTCAAGGATAGATGATGCTTCTAAAGTCGGTCAAAGACCAACCTTGTCTGTTGGTGATGGGTTTTGAGGTTGTCTTTGGTGTGGATGCCAATGTCGTCCATGTAAATCTTAAGCCATTCCTCTGCTAGAAGATCTGTGAAGATGTGATTCATGAAGGCCTGGAATGTAGGTGGGGCATTGCAAAATCCGAAGAACATGACTGTTGGTTCATAGAGCCCCAGGGGAGTGATAAACGCTGCCTTTCATTGATCCTCTTCCTGAATGCGTATGTTGTTGTACCCCCAACGTATATCTAGTTTGGTAAAGATGGTGGACTCTTTCATGTTGTCAACTAGATCAGATATGAGGGGTAGAGGGTAGGCATTGCAGATTGTGTGGGAGTTGAGGTATCGGTAGTCCTGGCAAGGGCGCAATGTGCCATCTTTCTTTGGAACAAAAAAGAATGGAGAGGCTTGGGGGGATTTTAAAGGAAGTATACAATCCATTTTGAGATTTTCATCAACAAAGGTTTTATATGCCTCTTTTTCCTTGGGGTTTAGGGGATATACTTTGGCAATTTTCGGGAGGAACAAGGGTTTTAGATCAATGGTATGGTCATATGGGTGATGGGAAGGTAAGGCATTGAACGTGGCTTCTGAGAACACATCTTCGTACTCCTTGCACCAATCCAGTAATGTGGTGGTCTGTGGAAGGTTATCCTGGGTGAGCTGGGTGGAAATCGTGATCTTGTTGAGACTTTCTTCAAGGCAATCCTGTGGGAGCAGAAGGGATTTTGTCCTCCAGTTAACCTGGGGGTTCCACTTCCGCAGCCAAGGCATCCCAAGGATCACCTGCTTTTTACCAAGTCCCAGAACTAGGAGGTCTACATTGTCCGAGAAGTCTTTGTGGGTGAGCTCCACTTTGAGCTTAGTTCTAATAGTTCCATGATGGTTTTCCATTCCATCGACATTTCAGGCCTTGATGGGTTCTGTGAGGGCTCGTACTCCTCGTTTTAGATGAGGGACTAGGAATTTATCTATAAAGTTTCTGGTGGCTCCACTATCAATAAGAGCAATGGTTTCAACAGTTTCAGACTGCACTTTGAGACGAATGGGGATTTGGATTGTGCGATAACTAGGCAGTCCTACTATTACATGGGAGGGAGATGTTGACACACCCTCTCCTTCTAAAAAGACGTGGCAGGAAGTTGCTCATCAGGGGAATCTTCGTAACATGCTTAAAGGACCTGGAGGATCTCATCCTCCATCTTCCCCTGGGTTTGGAGTTGGTGGATGAACGTCTGTAGAGTGGAGAGAGTGGGAGCTCTGGAGGGGGGCGGGGTGGTGACTGTGGAGCTAGAGGGAGTCAGTGGAGTAATGGTGGAGGTGGTGGCTATGGTTTGGCTAGGGGGACTGCGGGGGTATGAGTGGCATTGGGTGGCGTTGTGACCGGTTCGTCTGCAATGAAAATAGTGTCCTTCTTGGATGCATTTTGCTCATTCCTGGGGGGTCAACTTGGAGAGTCGGACGGTGTCAACGTCCATAGCATTTGGGTCTCTGGGGGTTCTAGGAATAGAAGGGGTAGGCTTTCCCTTCTTTAACGCTTCAATGCGAGCAATCTGTGTGTGGAATACTTTGGCTTTCTCCAGCCACTCAGCGATGAGGGTGGGGACTTTGTCCATGGAGAGAATCATGATAGCGATTCTTTGGTCCATTTCAAGGGAGAATGCGTCTATGAGCATGGCATGGTCAGAAATTCCTGCTTGGGTAGTGAGGTTCTGGAACTCTGTGATGTATTTCTGAAAACCGTCATCTATCTCTCCATTGGGCTTGCGGAAAGACTTTTGGACAAGTTTGGACAGAGCGAGGCGAGCAGTGGCTTTGGTATCAAAGGGGAAAAAGGTTCCCTCAAAATTCTCCACGAACTTGTCGAAGGTCTTTTTGGTTGCTGCTGTGTTAGGGTCTGCAAGTTTGTCGTACCACATTTCGGAGAAGGGGACGGCTCGGCCTTTGCTGAGCTTGTTCAGGGTGGTCATGATCTTAATCTCGTCAGTGCTATAGAGGGCAGTGTTGATGGAAAAATAGGCCTTCATGGCCTTGATCCATCGGATGGCGTCATCTTGTTTGCCAGAGAAGTCAGCAGGGAGGGTGGCCTTGAGTTCAGTGGTGTGAGTGGACATGGGAGTGACTGGGGACGGGGTGCGATTGGAGAACAAGGGAGTTAATGGTTGCGAGGGTGCTAAAGGGGTGCTGGGGCCTGGGTGTGGTGAGGTTCCGGTGGGGGTGGTCAAGGGTAAACCAAAGAATCACCTGGGTCTAATGACTGGGGATGCTGGGGGTGTGGACTCCGACTCAGAGTCAGAGCGTGCGCTGATAGATCTAGAGATCCGACAGGAGGGTCTGTGGGCTATGGTGACTTAGTGGGGTGTGTCTGGCTCTTAGATAAGAGGGACGTAGGGAGATTCTTGGTCTTTTGTTATGCAAGTAGCCTGAGCCTGCGGCAGGGAGTGAAGGGTACTAGGATAGGCTGTATTGGAGCCTCAAGGCGCAGGGGTTCAAGGGTGTGAGGGTCCTAGGAAAACACGGTGCAAGGTTGCAGCAGACTCAAGGTTACGTGTTATTGCATAGACCAAGAATGTAGACTAGAGTACAGGGCACTGGTTTATAATGGTAGATGAAGGAAGATCATAGAAGGTGAAGGAAGTCGGGGATACTAAGCCGCCATGAGAGAGACGACTGTGGAGAAGTAAGCATCCCATGGTAACGGTAACTGAGTTACAAAGAAATGAATGCTGTGGAGCGCGGAGTCATCACCAGGATGAAGTAACGTTCTATATACTCAAAGAAGAATGGTGGTCTGTACTGAGGAATGGTAAGGGAAAGAAGGAAGATGAAACAATGAATGAATAGAACTGTAACACCATCTCAGTCCTTTTCTATGACATCCCAACCTTTCCTGCACTCATAGACTCTGGATCTTCTGATTGTTTCATAGATACCTTATTCGTTAATGATCACAGACTTTTCCCATACTCCGTTCCTCCACTTGAACTCCAGCTCTTTGATGGAACATCCAACTCCACCATTACTCATGCTATTGACCTCTCTATCTGTTTTGAAACCAGTGATATCACTCCAACAACGTTTTACATCACTCTGCTGAATGGATCCTGTTCCCTTGTGCTAGGACACAACTGGCTCACCTGCTACAATCCATTGATTGACTGGATTTCAAGCAGTATCTCATTCCACCCATCTGGACAGACTTTGTCAGCAACTCCGAGCTCTACCCTGCAGCCTCCAGACTTACCTCCTCCAGCTAACCCCACATACCCCAATCCACTGCATTTCCATGATTGCAAGGCTCTGCCCATTGTGCTGATCAATGCACCTGCCTTTGCATTGGCCTGTCACCTTCAGGGCTCCTTACAGTTTAGCCTACAACTCCACCCTAAGGATATCCAACTCCATGCATCTTCCACAACTCTGGATCCTGTTGATCTCTCTGGAGTCCCTTTGGACTACCATGACTTCATGGACGTCTTTAGCAAAAGCAAGGCTTCTAAGCTTGCTCCACACTGTGAACATGATCTCAAAATCGACCTGGAAGAAGGCACATCTCCTCCATTGGGCACCATGTACTCCCTCTCTGCCTCTGAGCTTGAGTTACTCTGGACATTCCTTGATGAACACCTAGCTAATGGGTTCATTCATCCCTCCTCTTCCACTCACGCTGCTCTGGTCCTCTTTGTCTGCAAGAAGAATGGTTTTCTCTGCCTCTGCATTAACTTTTGAGGACTTAACAAGATCATGAAGAAAGACCACTATCCCCTTCCCTACATCTCCGACTCCTAGACGCTCTGAGCCAAGCTAAGATCTATACCAAAATCAACCTCTGGCATGTATACCACCTGGTCCACATTGCTGAGGGAGATGAATGGAAGACTTTGTTTTAGACCTGATATGGCTTGTATGAGTGGCTAGTCATGCTATTTGGTCTCACCAATGCTCCAGCAGCTTTCTAGTGGTTTATCAACACCATCTTTGCTGATCTGTTAGATGTTTGCATTATAGTCTATCTCAATGACATCCTCATCTACTCTGCAGACAAGGCCTCCTACAAGGAGCATGTCTGGGAAGTATTCCATCAACTTTGCAAACATGGACTTTACACCCACCCAGATAAGTGTGAATTCCACACCAACTCCACTGATTATCTCAGATATCAACTCTCTCCCTCCAGACTTACCATGTCTTCAGAAAAGGTTAAAGCAATCTTAGATTGGCCCAAGCCTTGGAAAGTCAAGGACATCCAGTCCTTTTTGGGTTTTGTGAATTTCTACAGGCATTTCATTCATAACTACTCCAATATCATTGTTCCCCTGACCCAACTCACACAAAAGGGTACTCTGTGGAACTTCTCTGCAGACTGTTGTTTCGCCTTCCAGGCACTCAAGGATGCCTTTACCTCAGCTCTGATACTTACCCACTGGGTTCTAGATGCTCCAATCATAGTAGAAACCGACGCCTCCAACTATGCTATTGCTGGTATCCTGTCACATACCACTCCAACTCCAGTACTCCAGTACTCTCCAGCATGATCTCCAGTACAATCTCTAGTACAATCTCCTAGATATCTCTTATCTCGTCTCTCGTATTCCCAATTCATATGATCTCCTTCAGTTATTCTCATTCTTAGTTCCTCTGAGCAGGTGTCTCGCTTAGTATGACAGCCTGACATCTGTCTCCAACCTGTCCCAGACCTGTCTTGGACATCTGTCTCTGACTTGTCTTCAACCTGTCTTGGGCATGTCCCCAACCTGTCTCCAACTTTGATATACCATTACTCATTCTGTTTCACCTTTGACAACCTGTCACATTCCATTACTAATCCATCCAGACTCTGTAGTATAAATATGGTACTCCAACTTGTACATACTTCAGTTTGAATATCAAATTAGTCTCCTCACACTTCCAACCTCGAGCTCTGCACTCATCTGACCTCTGACTCCAAGGATAATGAGTACAAGGGCACAACACATAAGTCCTGCACCAAACATCCTCACCCCCTCCATTCCACCCATCCTTTCCTCACCCTTCTGTTGCAACTCCGTTCCAGACATTGTTGGACTCATCCGGAGGACCTGGACTTAACAGTCTGGAGATCCTATGCATGCAAATAGAGGAGATCACTCTGGAGGATTCAAGGAGTTGGGTGCAGAGTTCCAGAGTAGGAATGGCATATGACACAACAAAACCAATTCAATGAGTACCCTTGATTAATTTGATGATATTTCCTGATACAATAGGAATTACCTAAGCAATGTATATATTTCTGGAAAGCCCTTGATTAGGACTTTCTAATGATACCTAGGTTTATGAGTCTAGCATCAATGGTTTCCTAGATATTCACTCATCAATCAAGATGGTACAAACATTGAATCAGTTTTGTTGCTCAGTGTAACACCTCTTCTCCCTGTGTGCATCAAGGTAGCTTTGCTATCTCGATAATCATCTGTCTCCAAATGCTGATCATAATTGTCTATACAGCCATGTAATATCACTCTGGACCATGACTCCTCTTTTTCTTTTCTGAAAAAAAAGTAGCACTATAACAAACATGCGTGTGTATCGCATCATTCGAATGCGAGGGAACGAGTACGAGAAAGCAGCAGCGTGTGTCCGAAAAACATGTCTATGGGCACAACTGGCGCGCAGAACCTAGACTTGAGGGGTCGTTTTGCTCTGGACATGAGTCGTCTGCCACGAGTCGATGGTTGGTTTGCTTGGCTGGACACGCGACGTTTCAGCTTCGAGTTAACCAAAAGAGAGAGAGTAAGGAAAGAGAACGCACGTCAAGTATTGCGCCACGCTCTCGAACATCCGGTCCGCCGTACTCCCCGTTCCCCACCGCAGCGGCTGCCCCCGAGACGCGAGAATGCTCAGAAGGAGGCGGGAAGCGGAGGGAGATGGCGGGGAGTTCGAGTGGAGAGTTGAC
>JBBPUB010000170.1:0-26220 GCA_038094415.1 Xerocomus alliaceus | reverse complement strand
GGTCCAACTCCAGTACTCCAGTGTCATCTCTGACACATCTCCAGTGTGATCTTTATGATACCCTTTCACCTAGTTTCTCAAACATTCAATTTGTAGATTCTTCTAGTTAGTTCTACTCCTACTCCTCTAGTATTTGTTTTCCCAAACTCTGTCTTACTCATCCGATTACTTATCCTTATTCATACCTTATAAATCTCCATTCCATTACTAATCCAATATAACTCCATAGTATATAAACTGTATGTCAAAACTAGATAGAAGGCAGAAGTGCCTACTCAGTTGCTACCTCAAGGGGAGGAGAACAACTATATTACCTGGATAGAAGGCAGAAGTGTCTACTACTGTACATTAGCTAGATGTAAGGTAATAAAACATTAAGTGCCCACCTCAGTTGCTGCCTCAAGAGGAGAAGTGTTATGCAAGTAGCCTGAGTTCAGCTACTAGGGATGAAGGAGACTGGGTGAAGTCAGTGATACTTGAAGGTGTGATGGGGGGGGGGCTCAGTGCAGAGACTACAGCAGACTCAAGACTACTGTACAGGGCATGGAGAATAAGTACTACAATGGAATCATATGGAACATGATGGAAACAGAAATCACTAAGCTGTTGTTAGAGAAATGGCTGCAGAGTAGTAAGTGTCCTGAGATAATGGTAAAGAAGGAGAAGGTTACAAAGCAAGGAATGCTGCAGAATGTGGAGACACCACCAGGATGAAATAACATTCTACATAGTCAAAGAAGAATGGTGGAATGTACTAAGAAAAAAGGAAGCTGCAGAGAAAGATACAAGGGTAAATGTAGAGAATTGTAACAATACCCCCTTTGTACACTGGAAGTCCTACTTCCAATACTCTAGTCCCTTGTGGGGCCTTCAAAGATTGCTGACACCTGAGGTACAGAGTAATGCTCAAATGGACAATCATCTCTGACATGTCCAGGAGTATCACATGTGGTGCAAACTCTCTGAGGACAGAAGTGAGGGCCATGTTCCCATTGTAGACAAAAGGAGCACTAGATGCAAAGACAATCATGAATGTTGTGACCAGGGGCAGAGGTGTTACAGGTAGAGCATCGGTACTAGGAACAGTCTGCTCGATAATGACCCCTACCCCCACACTGAAAGCAGGTAGTGGTGGTGGAGGCAGGGAGGGGTCTAGAGGCAGGCTGAAGAATGTGATGTGGGGAGGAGAGTATTCATTGGCTATTCAGGAGAGTGAGTAGAAATTCCCTATTGGTGGTAATAACTCCCTGGTCTAGTTTAAAAGTGGTTATTCCCAGTGGTTCCTTAGAGTTCAGGAAAGTGGATGATGTGGGGGCAGAGGAGGGTGAAGGAGGAGGAGGGGATGTGATCCATTCTGCTAAGGTAATGTTGTGTGGGATTGGGGAGGCAGGAGTGGTGGTAGGTGGGGAGGGAGAGGTGGAAGAAACATCTGCATTACAAGAAAGAAAAGAAACAGATTTCAAGTAGTGGTCATGTTTCTGCAGCAAGAGAGAAAGGTAGATATGTCTGAAGGTAGGGAAAATTAATTCTGGGGCAATCAACAAAATATACATGTCAAAACCAAAGAGTCATAAGACAGAGAGAATTCTCTTGGAGATTTTATTGATAGCTAAATGTAAAGGAATACCAGCCATGGGTGGAGTGTCAGAAGGAATACAATGATAATGATAATATTGGACATGTGTGACTTTGTGGAACAATCTCACTAACTCCTGTGTAACTTCATCATCTTGATATAGGGTGAGGACCTTGATGGCATGAAGGAGTTGGGGGTCCATGAGGATGGTGCTATAGAGAATAAAGGTGGTGGAGATAGGCAAGTAGGTAGGCTGCACTCACAAGGATCTGAGTTGAGCAAATCCAGACAATAAGGAGGAGATGGACAAGGTAGGAGAAAGCATGTTTGAGGCAAAACAGGATGGTAGGGTCAATGGGCATCTAATGCTGATGGGGGAAGGTAGCAGTCCAATATATAGTGATTACAACAGTGGTGATAAGAATGAGGCAGAGGAGGAGGATGGAGACAATGAGTTGGTAGTCAATGTGGTCCATGATGGATCCTGGTTACCACAGTTGATTGTGGCATTTATAATCTGTCAAAATGGAGGCTGTGTGATGGAGATTACTCTCAGGTTCCAAGGTGTTCTCTAATGGGGCATAGCCCTTCCATTTGATGAGGTATTAATAGCAACCAGGTATGCCTTTGTGTGCCAGAATGGCCTCTATCTTGTATTCTTCATCATCATCAATAATGTCCAGTGGAGGTTCTAGGAATGGAGGTCCATGGACTTCCATCTATCTGAATAAGGAGAGGAGGGAGGCATGGAAAGTATCATGGATTTTCCAGGACTTGGAGAGTTTGAGGCAATGTACTAGAGGGAAAAGAACTTGTGAGACTTTGAAGGGGCCTACTTATTTGGATGCTAGCTTCTGAGAGGGGAAGGGAATGTGGAGATGGATGGCTTCCAGCCATATTCTGTCTCCAGTCTTCCATGGGAAGAACTTGTGTGTTTGATGTTTGGACATGGTCTGTCTGGCCAGCTCATATGCTGCAAGTGCTACTGCATTAATGTCCATGGCATTTGGGTCTCTAGGAGTTTTAGGGAGGGAAGGAGTGGTCTTGCCCTTCTTTAAGGTGTCGATGCATGCCTACTGGATATGGAAAATTTTGGCTTTCTCCAGCCAATCTGCAATAAGGATAGAGACCTTGTCCATCGATAAAATCATGATGGCAATCTGCTGGTCCAGGCCTAGAGAGAAGGTGTTAATGAGCATGGCATGGTTAATGATTCCTGCTTGAGTGGCAAGGTTCTGGAATTTAGTGATGTACTTCTGAAATCTGTCATCAATTTCTTTATTGGCTTTACAGACAGACTTCTGCACAAGTTTGAATAATGTGAGGTGGGCAGTGGCTTTAATATCAAAGAGGAAGAAGGTGCCTTCAAAGTTCTTCACAAACTTATCAAAGATCTTTTCTGAGGGGGAAGTGGCAGGGTTGGCAAGTTTATTGACCACATCTCAGAGAAGGGGACAGCTCAACCCTTGCTGAGCTTGTTAAGCATGGTCATGATCTTGGTCTTGTTGTTGGCATAGAGGGTAGAGTTAATGGAGAAGTAGGCCTTCATGGCCTTGATTCAATGAGTAGTGTCATCTTGTTCTTTAGAGAAGTCAGCAGGAAGGGCTGCCTTAAGTTTAGTGGTGTGGGTGGACATGGGGATGACTGGGGATGGAGTGTGAGTGGAAAACAGTGGGGTTACTAGGCGCAATGGTATAAGGAGGGTTCTGGAACTGGGGTGCAAAGGGGTTTCTGTAGGAATAACAGAGGGAGGTCTAGGGAGTTGCCTAGATCCTATAGCAGGGGACGCAGGGAGTGTGGTTTCAGAGTTAGAGTTGGAGTGAGCACTGATCATTTTCAAAGCATGGCACTAGGATTGGTGAGCTATGATGGTTTAATGAGGGTGCATCCAACTCTTGGATAAGAGATGTCATATACCAGTCCAACTCTGGTACTCCAGTGTCATCTCTGACACATCTCCAGCATGATCTCCATGATACCCTTTCACCTAGTTTCTCAAACATTCAATTTGTAGATTCTTCTAGTTAGTTCTACTCCTACTCCTCCAGTATTTGTTTTCCCAAACTCTGTCTTACTCATCTGATTACTTATCCTTATTTATACCTTACAAATCTCCTCCATTCCATTACTAATCCAATGCAACTCCATAGTATATAAACTGTATGTTAAAACTGGATAGAAGGCAGAAGTGCCTACTCAGTTGCTACCTCAAGGGGAGAAGAACAACTATATTACCTGGATAGAAGGCAGAAGTGCCTACTACTATACATTAGCTAGATGTAAGGTAATAAAACATTAAGTGCCCACCTCAGTTGCTGCCTCAAGGGAAGAAGAACAACTGAGGGGGAAAAAACCTGAAAAGAAGGTATTTATGGGACAAAGATGTGATCGCATTGAACTCCACTAACTCTGATGTAACTCTGAAATAAAGTAAATGAGATCAAGGAAAAATAAGATTAATCTATTGTTAAACAAAGGATAGGATCTGATAACAAAATGGAGCACCTTGAGGATTAGGTCTGAGGGTGCTCCTAACAGTTTTGGAGTTGGTGCATAAAAAGAAGAGGATGACCCTGGATGGCAAGAACTTCAAAGTGATGTGGAATACTCTGGAGTTAGGGATTTTTGACACTCCCACTTGAGTGCAGTCATAGTCCCATGGCCTGGATGAACTTCTAGTGTTGGTCCTTAGTCAGAGGCTTGATTAGGATGTCAGCAACCATATCTCCTGTAGGGACATATTGAATGGCAGCCTCTTCCTTGCCCACAAGGTCATCTCAGACAAAGTGATACTTGTACTTTTGGTTTGGGCCCGGAATTGCAGATCTCAACATAAGATGATGGCAGCCTGATTGTCATAGTTTAGGATTATAGGTCCCTTTTGGAAATGTCCAATCTCCTCAAAAAAGGTCTGAAGCCATGCAAGGTGTTGGCCAGCATTGCTAAGTCTGATGTACTCTGATTCTGTGGTGAATAGGGCAACCATGCTTTGAAGCTTGCTAGACCATGAGATGGCTCCTTGATTACTAAGAAAAAAGAAGCCAGAGATGGAATGGGAGTTGTCAGGGTTTTGTGACCAACCAGCATTAGATTAACCATAGAAGTCCATGTTCATAGAGATGTCATTTCCATTATAACGGAGTTCCATATCCAGGGTTCCTTGGACATAGTGGAGAACATGCTTTGCAGCTTTCTAGTAGCAAAGTTTTAGGGCAGAGCTGAATCGAATGAGTGCTTCTACTGCAAAGGCTAAGTCCGGACATGTTCCAAGCATTAGATACATCAAGGAATCTATGATGGTAAGGTAGGAGACAGTTTTTCCTCCAATTTTCATTTCAGATCTTACTGTGTTATTTTCTAGATCAGATGTGGAAAGGGACAAGTTGTGGACCATGGGGGTTGAGACAGGGGAGCAGTTTGTCATTTTAGTGCATTCCAGGACAGTTTGAACATACTGGGATTGGGTTAAGGAGATGGTCTGGAGTTTTTGGTCCCTCCAGATTTCAATTCCAAGAATATAATAGGCTTCTCCTAGGTCACACATTTTGAAAGCAGAGGAGAGCATCTCCTTGACAGTGTTTATGTAACTTCTGATGGTTGCTGCAAGTAGGAGATTGTCAACATAGATGACAAGGAAACAGACCTGTCCAGAGCTTTAGAGAACATAGAGGCATGTTTCAGCATCCAGGTGGGTGAATTCTAATTCTCCAAGTTTCTTGTCCAGAGTTTTGTTCCAAGTCCATCCCACTTGCTTGAGTCTATACAAGGAGCACTGGAGTTTCCAACAATATCCAGACTGGATCGGAACTTCTTCTGGAGATAGGAGATATAGTTTTTCCTCAAGTTCTCCATTTAGGTATGCAGTAGAGACATCCATCTGGTCCAACTCTAGGTTGTGTTTGGCTATGAGGGCAATAATGGTCTGAATGAAGTCAAGGTTTGCTACAGGAGCAAATACTTCCTGGTAGTCAACTTCTTTCTTTTGTGTGAAGCCTCATGTGATGATGTGGACTTTGTAGTGCTCAATCTTCCCATTCTAATTCCATTTGATCTGGAATACAGGTTTTGAGATGATGGGGGAAACTCTGTCCAGAATTAACACTGTCTCATACACATGATTGGAGTTTAGGCTTAGAAGTTCCTCTTCCACAGCAGATCTCCATTTTTCAGCATCTGGACTTCTGTATGCCTCTTCCAGGGAGGTAGGAATGGTTTCTTCAGCAGTGGCATTTGCTACACCAGCAAAGATGTACTCCTTTAATTTTTCCTGAGTGGAGAAGAAGGCTCCTAGAATGTCAGATTTATTCTTTAGGTCCAGAAATGTGTCTGGGGTTTTATCACCTTGTTGGCATTGAGCTCTCCATTCAGCTTCTTCATTAAGAGTGTGTTTATAGTCTCTGTTTTTGTCTGCCATTTGTTGGACCCTGTTGCTCCTTTGAACACCATTCACAGTGCATGCTGGGTCTCTGTTTGAGGGTGGAGATTTTGGATGTGGAGGAGCTGCAGAAGGTATAGAAGGGGGTGCAGAAGGTGCAGAAGGTATAGGAGGTGCTGGAGGTGCTGGAGGTGCTGGTGGAGATGCTGGTAGAGGTGTTGGAGGAGCTTCCAGAGCTTGAGGAATATTGAGTTATAGTTGGCCAAATTGGTTTGTGAGGTCATCTAGATGGTTTGGATGGTTTGGAGGTTCTCCCACTGCTTTTGAAATGTGTGTAAGGTCATCATCAGATTCCTCTTCCTATTCCATGGATTCTGATTAATGGAGATGTTTGGGAACAAGTTCCTTCCACTGGTCCAGAGTTGGGTCCTTCCAAGGGATGGAGTCTGCATTGGAAATGTGTCCAGACTCATGGAAAGTGACATTTTGGCTAGAGATGATGGTGCAATTTTTTAGGTCTAGGAGTTTGTATGTCTGTTGTCCATAAAAGTATCCAGGCATAATGCACTTCTTTCCATGGGGTTAGAACTTCCCCCCTTGCTGCTCCTTGGGCACTAGGGCATAGGCAAGGCATCTAAAGGGTTGGAGTAGGGTCGGATCAACTTTCTATTTGAATAGGAAGTGGTAGAGGTTATCTCCATTTAGGGCAGAGGTTGGACTTTGAGCAGTAACATATGCAGCTGTGGTCATTGCATCAACCCAGAAGGACTTTAGGAGTTTTGAGTCCTCAAGCATGGAGTTTGCCAAGGAGGAAAGTGTTTGATTCATGTGCTCCACCAGTCCATTTTGTTTGAGTGTGTATGGGGTAGATGTTTCATGCAATGTACCATCAGCTTGGAGTTGATTTTGAAAGTCTGCCCTGGTGTATTCCCCTCTGCCATTACTGCACAAGAAGTCAATGTGTGTTTCTAAAGGTAGCTCCAATCCTATTTCTGTTCAGAGGAATGCTTGGATGTCCACCTTCCAGCGTTAGTATGTGGTTAGGACTTCACTCTTTTTTTTAAGAAAGTAGATCCATGGGAATCAGGAGAAGTCATCAATAATGAGAAGCTAGTATTTGTATTCTTCTCATGATTGAAGAGAGATAGGGCCTCTAACATCTGTGTGAATGACCTGGAGTGGTCGTGTTGCTTATGGGTTACTCTGGGGCTCAAAGGGGAGTTTCTTCATTTTGCCCAGAGTGTAGGATTTACAAAACTCTAGAGTTCATGTAAGAGCATCAATTCCTAGGAGTTGTCCTTGGCAGACCATGTGTTCAATTTGGGGGATTACAATATGACCTATATGGCAATGAAGAAGATTGATATCCATGGAGATGAGTCCTGACTCTGATGGTATTTCTGGAGTGACTATTGTATGATATAGACCTTCCTGATGTGTTCCAACCATGATCAGAGTTTCTTCCTTGCAGATAGAGCAGGAGGAGGAATTTGCAGGGAATAGTGTGAATAGTCCAGTTTTGGATAGTTTGTTTACTGAGATAAGGGAGAGGTAGAACTTCAGGATGAGTAGGACATCACTTAGGATGATTTCAAAGTGTTTTCCCTTAACAATGGACTTAATCACAATGCTTCCAACTCTAATGGCAGATACAGTGGAGTTGTCTCCAAAGGTCACCAGACATGGTGGAGATAGTGTGGAGTAAGTTCTAAACCATAAGTGATGTGGAACCATATGTGATGTTGCTCTGAAATCGATAATGATTGCTGGTTTTGTGTGTAACTTCATTTCTGACAACATATAGGCCTGAATGCATTGAATTAAAGACCTGGATACATGTTTCTTAGCTATATTTGCCTTCTCCAGATGTCTGAAGTTGGGGTCTGGTGGATTTTCTACTGTATTTGCCTTTTCCTTTTCCTTTTCCTTTTCTCCCTTTCCAGCATGGAGCTCCTTTATCCATTTTTGATAGCTAAAACAGTCCTTTGTGTTGTGTCTGGAGCTTTCATGATGTTCACATCAAGTGGAGGGGACACTAGAGTTTCTGGACAAGTTTGAGGCCTTTAGTGTAGTGTTAGAGCAGCCTGTGGGGTTTAGCCGGGACTCCTCAGTGATGATCTGAGTCTCTATGGCATCAAAGGTAAGGTTTTCATCTGATGTGGTGTTGATGATGATGGATGTAAAGGAGTTCCAGTCTAGAGTTTTGAAGAGGGAGTTCAGGAGGATGAATGTGAGGAGTTTGTCATCAATGGCAAATTTCATGGAGGCAAGATGTTCCTCCATGGTTTAGAGTAATGCAATGTAATCAGAGATTGCACTAGACTCATCCCAGGAGGTGGAGAAGAGTTTTCCAAATGTGTAGAATGCAAAGAAGAGGTTCAGAGTTTCATGGATCTTCAAAAGTGCATCCCACAGTGCCTATGCTTTTGGATTTTTATTAGAAGGGCATTGGAGATGTAGTCCTCAATGATTCCCTTTGTTTTCTTGTCTCACTCCTGCCATTTTCAAAGGTCCTCTATGATGAAGATGCTAACTCTGGCTGGAGTTGGGATGCTGGGAGTACTTGGTGGAGTGGTGGAGATTGTGGAAGTAGTCACCAGTCATGGGTTGGTGCTAAGTACAACCCCCATGACCTTTTCTCAGTGCAATTTGCTAGTGATTTAGAGTTTCCAGATTTCAAAGTTGGCTGGCCCAGTGAGTACTGGGCAGGTGGTGGTGTTGGCATCATTTAACAGCATAATTCTAAGTGGCATCTGATTACACTAGGTGACAGAAGCTTAGGGAGCTCAGAGAGTGGCAATAAGGTTTTAGAGTAGGCCAGAGGAGTATGGGAATTTCCACAAGAGTGGTAAGTGATGGCAGGAGTTGTTCCTCAGAGGATCCAGTTATTAGTTTGCACTATTGGGGCTCATAACCTATCAAAACTGAATAGAAGGCAGAAGTGCCTACTCAGTTGCTACCTCAAGGGGAGTAGAACAACTATATTACCTGGATAGAAGGCAGAAGTGCCTACTACTGTACATTAGCTGGATGTAAGGTAATGAAACATTGAGTGCCCACCTTAGTTACTGCCTCAAGGGGAGAAGAACAACTGAGGGGGGGAAAACCTGAAAAGAAGGTATTTATGGGATAAAGATGTGATTGCATTGAACTCTGCTAACTCCAATGTAACTCTGGAATGGGGTAAATGAGATCAAGAAAAAATAAGGTTAATCTATTGTTAAACAAAGGATAGGATCTGGTAATGAAATAGAGCATCTTGAGAATCAGGTCTGAGGATGCTCCTAACAGTTCTGGAGTTGGTGCATAAAAAGGGGGGGATGACCCTGGATGGCAAGAACTCCAGAGTTAGGGGTTTTTGACACTGTACTTCTGCTCTATACATACCTCAGTTTGAATATCAACTTAGTCTCCTCCAAATGAATCTAACCTTGAGCCTTGTGCTCATCTGATCTCTGACTCCAAGGATAGTGAGTACAATGGTGTGACACATAAGTCCTGTGCTGAAAGTCCTTGCCCACTCCATTTCACTCTTCTCCTTCTTGCCCCTTCTCTGTTACTCCATTCCAGACCTTGTCAGACTTGTCCAGAGAAACCAGACTTAACAGTATATTCAAACTCACTCTTGTACTCACAACACCCCTTCATACCTATGTCCCACACCCAGACTCCCTATCAACATCTCAAGTCAGTATTTGGCTTCTTCCACACCATTCCTGGTGATTTCCACAGCTTCAGTGCTAGACTGGTAGCACTTCCATCTATTTCCACAGTGCCCCACCATCACATCACTTCTGCCAGTTCCTTTGACTCTTCCCTTACCACTTTTTCCAAGACAGTCCTTACTTCCTCTTGGATCTGTGAACTCTAGAATAATCCTGAACTTGATGACAGACTCTATAAGTCCACACCTCCATCTCTAGGAAATAATGATGGTGAAAAACCACCACCATCTGATCCTTTCAATCCAGGTGACTTCTCTAACAACAACAATAATGATGAATCCCAGCCAAACAATGTATCTCTGGCCTTTGAGCCATTCATCCAACTTACCAATACAATCTGGAACATGACCCAGAATGCACTCTAGCACAACTCCTTAGACACTCCCAAGACCAAGGTCCAGAAACCAGATCCATTTAATAGACTGGACCCCCAGAAACTCCAGTCATTCATAGTTTAGTGCAAACTGAACTTCTAGGCCAACCCCAAATCCTTCTGTTGTGACCATTCCAAGGTCATGTTTGCACAATCCTACCTCAAGGGTATTGCCCTTGAATACTTCAAGCCAGACCTCCTCAGTAGCAAACCTCTGGAGCACCACCCACTCTGGATGAATAGCTGGGAAGTGTTTCTATATGAGCTATAATCAAACTTTGGTTCTCATGACCCTATTGGTGATGTGGAGACTCAACTCAAGCAACTCCACATAAAGGACACCCAGTATATATCCAATTATGTAGTTCATTGGAATTATCTGGCAAGCCAAGTCTAGAAATGGGGCCCTGGAGTGCTTTGCTGGAGTTTCTATAATGGACTCCTTGACAGAATCAAAGATGAGTTATCTCAGCTTGGCAAGCTGAGCAACCTCTATAACCTCTGCACAATGGTGCAACAAATTGACCACCACTACTGGGAGTGTCAAGAAGAAATCTCCAGAGCTAACAAGGCTTCCAGATCCAACTCCAGGAACAACAACTCCAAGGCCCCCATCTCCACAACACCACCTGCCACCACCTCTGACACTAAGCCTAGGGGCTCTAACAAGAGCTCTTCAACCCCAAACTCCAGTAGTAATTCCAACTCTGAATCCTTCACAACCCCCAATCCAGATCTGTCATCTAAACTAGGAAAAGATGGCAAATTCACAGCAGCTGAGCAAAAGCACCACTTTGACAATAATCTGTGTATGTTTTGTGGTCAAGCCAGTTACATGGCAAAAGAATGCCCAAAGTCTTCATTTCAGGCATCCAAGGCTCATGCAGCTATGACCAAAATTCTGGAAGACAAACTGGAGGCCTCTAATATGGAGGCAAAAAAATAGTTCATGATCTTGTAGACTCTGCACAGACTCAAGATTGTATTAACTTTGCCCATGCACCAAAAAAGGTCTGACTCAACATGTCTACTCCCTCAGACTCTTGTTCCCTTATGTTATTTGTCTCAGTACTCTTGTATAATATTCTGTCCTTATCTGCACTTGTAGATTCCAGCTCTTCCAACTGCTTTATAGATACTACATTTGTTAATAATCATGGACTTTCTCTATACTCTGTCCCTCCACTTGAACTCTGGCTATTCAATGGAACTTCCAACCCCTCCATCACTCAAGCTCTTGATCTCTCTATTCACTTCAAAACCAGTGATATTACTCCAACAATGTTCTATGTCACTCCATTGGATGGATCTTGTTCCCTTGTACTAGAACATAACTGGCTCATCTGCTACAATCCATTGATTGATTGGGTTTCAAGCAGTATTTTGTTTCACACACCTGAACAGACCATGCCAGCAACCCCAAGCTCAATCCTGCAGCCTTTGGAACTGCATCCTCTGACTGACTCTGCACCCTCCAATATTCCATGTTTCCATAATTGCAAGGCTCCACCCATTGCACTGATCAATGCACCTGCATTTGCATTGGCCTGTTGCCTCCAGGGCTCTGTTCAATTTAGCCTGCAACTCTGCTCAAAGGACACTAAACTCCAAGCATCTTCTGCTACTCTGAACCCAGTTGATCTTTCCAAAGTCCCTTCAGACTACCATGACTTCACAGATGTGTTCAGCAAGAGCAAGGCCTCTACCCTTGCTCCACACCATGAACATGACCTCAAGATTGATCTAGAAAATGGTGCATCTCCTCCACTGGGCACCACCTACTCCCTCTCCACCTCTGAGCTTGAGGCACTCAGGATGTTCCTCAATGAACACTTAGTCAATGGATTCATCTGTCCCTCATCCTCTGCCCATGCTGCTCTAGTCCTGTTTGTCCACAAGAAAGATAGTTCACTTCATCTCTGCATTGACTTTTGAGGACTCAATAAGATCATGAAGAAAAATTACTACCTCCTTCCCCACATTTCCAACCTTCTAGATGCTCCAAGCTGCACAAAGATTTACACCAAGCTTGACCTCCAGTATGCATACCACCTAGTTCACATTGCTAAGGGTGATGAGTGGAAAATTTCTTTTTGGACTTACTACAATTCATATGAGTGGCTAGTCATGCTGTTTGGACTTACAAATGCTCCAGCAGCTTTTTAGCAGTTCATTAACACTATCTTTGCTAACTTGTTAGATGTTTATATAATAGTATATCTTGATGACATCCTCATCTATTCTGTGAACAAGGCCTTCTACAAGAAGCATGTCTGGGAGGTACTTTGTCATCTCCACAAGCATGAACTTTATATCAAACCAGAAAAGTGCAAGTTCCATACTGACTCCACCGAGTATCTCGGATACCAGCTCTCTTCCTCCAGACTTATCATATCTCCAGAGAAAGTCAAAGCTATTCAGGACTGGCCTGAATATTGGAAAGTCAAGGATGTCCAGTTCTTCCTAGGTTTTGCAAATTTCTATAGGCATTTCATTAACAATTATTCCAACATTGTTATTCCTTTAATCCAACTCACACAGAAAGATATTCTGTGGCACTTCTCCAACAACTATTGCTTTGCCTTCCAGGCACTTAAGAATGCCTTTATCTCCACTCTGATCCTCATTCATTGGGTTCCAGATGCTCCAATTATAGTAGAGACCAATGCCTCTGACTATGCAATTGCTGGTATTCTCTCTATCCATTGTATGGATGAGGAAATCCAGCTGGTTGCATACTACTCTCGGACACTCCACTCTCCAGAGCTAAACTATGATATCCATGACAAGGAGCTACTTGCCATCCATGAAGCATTCCAGACTTGGTGACACTACCTTGAAGGGTCCAGCACTCTGATTGATGTTGTCACTAATTATAAAAATCTGAAGTACTTTACCATGACTAAACTCTTGACTTGTTGGTAAGCCTAGTGGTTGGAGTTTCTTTCCCAATTCAACATGATTGTTTGTTTCCACCTCAAACACCTCAGAGTGAAGCCTGATGCCCTCACTAGACACTGGGATATCTATCCTAAAAAGGGGGATAAGGACTATGCTCCATTAATCCCCACAATTTCTGTCTGATATTCACACAGGAACAGCTTGCTGCATCTCTACAGACCACCTACCTTGCAGCTTCAGTTCTCTGGGCCAGCACTCTTTTCAACATCAAGTCACTCCACAGCGATATCCTTTCCACTCTTTCCTCTAATCCCATCACTCCCATCCACCTCTCTGACTCTGACTCCAATCTTTGCTGGTCTATTGACTCTGATGGCTTCCTCCATCTGGATGATTATATATATATTCTAGACACTGACAACCTCCAACTCTGAGTGCTCTAGTATAAGCATAACCACCCACTATCTGGACATTTCAGACAAAACTGCACTCTGGAGCTAATCCATAGGAAATACACTTGGCCAGGCATTCAAACATTTGTCAAGGAGTATGTATCCTCCTGCACCACCTGTGCCAAAGCCAAGGTCTCAAGACATAATCCATACAAACTGCTTAAATAGCTTCCCATCCCTGAGAAGCCCTGGAACTCCATATCCATGGACTTTATCAAACAACTCTCCATGTCCTCCAGACACACCACTATCTTAGTTGTCATCAACCACCTATCCAAGCAATGCATCTTCATTTCGACTGATGATAAGATAACATCTCCAGAGCTTACAAAGCTTTTTCTTCTCCATATCTTCTCTAAGCATGGAGTACCCTCCCATATTACCTCTGATTGAGGTTCAGAGTTTGTCTTCCACTTCTTCCACTTGCTTGGTAAGACCCTTGATATTCAACTCCATTTCACCTTTGAATACCATCTGAAAGGCAATGGTCAAACAGAGTGTATGAACCAGACCTTGGAGCAGTACCTTTGGATATATTGCAACTACCAACAAGACAACTGGTCCAAACTCCTGCCTCTAGTGGAGTTCACATACAACAACACTCCAAATGTGAGCACTGAAGTCTCCCTGTTCTTTACCAATAAGGGCTATTATCTAAACATGACAATTCATTCAGAGAGAGATCTCACCTCTGTCTGAGCACAAGAATACTCTATAGACCTTGACATCCTTTATAAATACCTCCATGAGAAGATAGCTGCTGCTCAAAAGCAATACCAAGGTCCTGCAGATGCCAAACAAACTCTAACACCAGACTTCAAAGTTGATGACCAAGTCTCCATCAAGGCTAAGTATTTTCAATTGACATACACCTCCAAGAAACTATTAGAAAAGAACTTAGGACCTTACACCATCATTGCCCAAGTGGGCATGCACTTCTTCATGCTCTGACTCCCAGATACTATGAAGTCCATTCATCTGGTCTTTCATGTATTCCAATTAGAACCATTCATCCTGAATACTATTCCAGATCAGACCTAATCTCCACCACCTCTGGTGAAGATTGAAGGAGAATTGGAATATGAAATCATGAAAATCTTAAACTCCAAAATCAATCATAGATGAAGAAACTGCAAGCTACTGTACTTGGTCCACCAGTCCAGCTATGAAGGTACTAATGATGAGACTTCCTGGCTATTAGCCATAGAACTTAGACATGCCTCTGAGCTCATTAACAACTTTCATCTCCAGTATCTGGACAAGCCTGGATCTCACTCCGCTTAGTTACTCCATTTCAAGCTCACTCCATGTGACAAAACCAAGTCCATTTCAATAGTGACCAGCTATCTACCTATACCTTAGGTTCAAACTCACTATCTGACTTTTTGTCCTTGAATCCCTTCCTTTGCACCTCCTATTTCTCTGCCTCCAACCCCTTCAACTCCACTGCCACCTCTTTCACCTCTTTTCTTTCCACCTCCAACTCTGACTCTGAGTCCAAGCCATACACCTCCTCCATCTTGAGCCTCACCAGCTCTTTGAGCACTTGGGTCTGATGGACAAAATACTATGTCTGTATTGTGACCACCTCCCAGAGTCCAACTAACAACTCTGAGATCTTTCAGAGGCCCTCACCCACTCCAGAGTTGACCTGCTCAAGCCACTCAGCCTGGCTTCCACCCCACCCTTAGTCCTCATCTTCTTCAACAGCCTCTCCATCATCTTAATCATAATCTGCTTCTTCTGCTTCTCTGGCCTTTCTATCCCAGGTTGCTTGCACTTGGCCTTGGCCTTGCAGCACTCCATGCATGAGGTTAATTTCCCAGGCCCAAGCTGGCACTCAAGCCTGTGGTCCTCACATCTCTGGCACATAGGGGGCCTGCTCCACACCTTCTCCTTTCCTTTGCCCTTGCTTTGCTGTGCAGCCACCTCTGCTGTCTGGTTGATGGTCAGCCTCAGACTAAAATCTAATAAAGAAGTGCTTACTCTTTGTTTCATGGCTTTCTTCACTGCCTTCTGTTTCTCTACCACTTTCTGCTCCCCTGCCACCTTTTGTACCTTCTTCACCTTTTGTGCCACCTCTACCTCCACCCTTTTCCTCACTGCTTCCTTTTTAGCCTTCCTTCATGCATCCTTCTCCTTCTGTGCCTTCACCCTGTGCCTCCACTCTGCTGCCTTTGTGTTCCATAGTATGTTGTTGTTGTTCTTGCACTCCATGAGGCAGGTGTCATTCTACTCCTGAATATCAGCATATTGGATTTGAGAGTCGGACATAATAGTAATGGTTCAAAGATGAGAAGCAACCTGGGGCCTGCTGGACTTATAAATTCAGAGAACAATGAAATTCAAATTCCACTACTCCATATTGTCCATTAGCTAAACAGCCTTTAGAGGTTCAGGCCTAAGAGGGGAATACTGTCATATACCAGTCCAACTTCAGTACTCCAGTGTCATCTCTGACACATCTCTGGTGCAATCTCCATGATACCCTTTCACCTAGTTTCTTGAACATTCGATTTGTAGATTCTTCTAGTTAGTTCTACTCCTACTCCTCCAGTATCTGTTTTCCCAAACTCTATCTTACTTATCTGATTACTTATCCTTATTCATACCTTACAAATCTCCTCCATTCTGTTACTAATCCAATGCAACTCCATAGTATATAAACTGTACTTCCACTCTGTATATACCTCAGTTTGAAGATTAACTTAGTCTCCTTCAAATGAATCCAATCTTGAGCCTTGTGCTTATCTGACCTCCAACTCTGAGGATAGCAAGTACAAGGGCACAACACATAAGTCCTGTGCTGAAAGTCCTTGCCCACTCTGTTTCACTCTTCTCCTCCTATTACAGTTATTGATTGCACAATGACTAGATACATAGTGTTATAGTTATTAATTACACATTTTTATCTTTTAGAGTATAAGCACTGATCAACCTGAATATGATTGATTGTTTATATTTGTAGATGTTGTTACCATGCTCTGTACAAGCCTCGGAGTTCACTGTTTGCGATTCCCAGTTTCTAACAGTAAACTCCAATAAAGTGTACTTAGTTTATCTCAATATAATAGTTTCTAACAGTGAACTCCAGCTGAGTGTATTCTGGCTGTTAACACCTTCTTGCCCCCCCTCTGTTACTCTGTTTCAGACCTCATCAGACTTGTCCAAAGGAACCAGACTTAACAAAAGACATAGGAGTAGAAAAAGAGACAATCAGAGTTATTCAAATTGATATTTAAACTAAAAAGTATACAAAAAAGTAACTATGATATTTATACTACCAGAGTTGTATTGCATTACTAACAGAATAACTGCAGAATATTCTAATGAGTAAGACAGAAGGGAGAAAACCAGAGCTGTGCATTAGAGATATGATATACTAGACTGCACATTTAAAAATGAAGACTAATAAAATGAACAGGCATAGCCAATCAGAGAACAAAGATTAACATAAAAGAAAATGTTATATGGATCTAAATATCACATGCATATAAACAGAGGAGATTACTCTAGAGGAGTTGAGGAGTTGGACATGGAGTTCTGAAGTAGAAATGGCATATGATAGTATCACTCTTTTAGGCCTAAGCTCTTGAAGGCCTTAAGCACATGAAGCAGAGTAGCAGAATTTGAAAGGGTGGATGAATGTATATAAAGGCTAGAGTGTAAATACCTCTTGTTGTCATACTACCACTATCCCTTGTCTACGATGTCTAATATCATAAAAATCATGGAGTGGGATGATGCCCAGCTTATTGAGTGTGATGATAACACTGAGGAGCTTGTGGATGTAAAGTATGTGGAGCATAAATGAAGGGCAAAGATGAAGAAGAAGAAGATGTGGAGGAAGAAGCAAAGAGAGCAGAAGGAGAGGGAAAGTGCAAGGCTATAGAAGAAAAGTGGAAGGCTAAGGAACAAGAGAAGAGGATAGCAGAAGAAGCAGTAGAGATTGTATGAAAGGAGGCAGAAGAGTGCCAGACCAAGAAAGAAGCAGAAAAACAATGGATAAGTTTTTTTTATATCTAAAATGGTATAGAGTTAATTGTCAATAGGCAGAGGAGATTGCTGCACAGCAGTGTGTGACAAGAGAAAGCAAAGGGTGGTAATATATTAGGAGCATGAGCCATGTGAGAGATGCACATAGAGGGGTTTGGAGTGTGAGGCCAGAGTGGGCAAAGCAAGGTCTTGCTAGCCCTATATCAATATATGGCAAAGGTGCATGTAGTCCAAATAAGGAACTAAAACCAGAGTGGAAGAAGAGGAGAGTGGATGATGTTGTGAAGGGGCCAAAAAAGAAGAGGAAGATTATGCACATGGAGATGAAGGATGAACTGGGGCTAAGCCAGAGCAAAGGAGTGAAGGATGACTGTGCTGGCACTCTTTGCAGTGTTGCAAAGGCAATCACCAGAGTCCAGCACACTCTGGAGGAGATGAATGACCTACTGGACATTTATAATTACTAAATGCACAGCCTGGTTGACATTCTGACACAACAGGCTTTTGGAGCTCATTGATAGTGGACTGTGAATTGAAGTAGTATACAATGTAAATAGCCCAAATGATGAAACCAGTACTATGAAAACAAAGAAACAGAAAGCCAGAATAAAAGTAGGACAGAACTACCATAGAAGTGGTGTGGAGATGTGTGGAGTGCACATAGAGTGTGAATATGTACAGAGAATGCAAGTGAAGACTGGAGTAGTGTGAGTGGACTCCTATCCTTTTCTTAAGCCAAAGTAGCAGAGAGAATGCAGAGGTCAGAAAAAGGTGAGTAGATGAAAGTGTCAAAAGATAAATGTTTAAAGAAGCAAAGTCATAGCAGACAGGACAGAGAGAGTTCAGGAGGGTTGATATTTGAACATCAGTACCTAAAAGAAGTTGCTCTTTAAACCTGAAGTTGTTAATAAATGAAAAAGTGGGAGAACTGAGTAGTATCCAATAGTATATGAGTCTGGAAGCCAACAAGATATGTGAAGTACACATCAGAGTACTATATCTAGTACAGAGTGCATTAGATCAATATAGCAGAATATTGGAGGAGGTGTGGAGTGGAGTGTGGCAGGACTAGAGAAGCAGAAAGTGAAAAAGAAAGACAAAATAAATGAATGGAGAAAAGAACAAGTAAACACAGATGAAAATGAAGCAGGAAAAAACAGGGAGAATAGAATTAAACAGAGCATAAGGGACAGAGTATATCAAATACCAGATAATATAGAAATAGAGACAGGGAGGAGAAAAGTTCAGAGAAAAGCAGAGATTAAGCATCTAATGCAGAAAAGAAGACAGGAACTTGAGAATGTAGAAAAGAGAACAGATGCACACATCATAGCAGCACAAGAGTCAGAGCAGAAACAAGTAGTTATAGAGTGTTTTGCAGAACTATAGAATATATAGAGCACTAGATTGATGAGGCACAATTGCTCTTCTAAATAAAGGTAATCATCAGGGTTTAAGAGTGGGGCTGGAGAATTGAATGAATTGAAGGAAGGAAGGTCATGAGTTGTGGGTAACACTTTAGTAGTAATGTTTAATGAAGGGTGAGGATCTATAGAGAGCTTATCTGAAGTTGGGGAGATGGATGGGGATAATAAAGACAAGTTGGAGAAGAAAGGAGAGTTGTTAGTGTATTCTTTTTAATATTTCCAATACCAGTGGTCAATTTTCTAAGTCATAAAATAGAGTTTATAGATGGTGGAAGGCTTTTTAAAATGAGAGAGCTTATCTTTAATATGATCAGAAAGTCCTAAGTAGAAGCTTTAGTGGAATGCACTAAAGCCCCATTCTTGGACCTAGAAAGCAGAATAATTCCACTTAATGATATTGTTACAAACCACTCCAACTCTAGTACTCTGGTACTCTCCAGTATGATCTCCAGTATGATCTCCTAGATATTCTTTATCTTGTCTCTTATATTCTCAATTTGTATGATCTCCTTCTAATTAGTTTTATTCTTAGTTTCTTCAAGCAGGTGTCTCACTTAGTACAACAGCCCAACATTTGTCTCTGACCTGTTCTGAATTCATCTTAGACATCTGTCTTTGACTTGTCTTTAACCTGTCTCCAACCTGTTTCTGACTTTGATATATCATTACTCATCTGTTTCATCTTTGACAACCTATCACATTCTGTTACTAATCCACCTAGACTCCATAGTATAAATATAGTACTTTAACTTATACATACTTTAGTTTGAATATCAAATTAGTCTTCTTCTCACACTTCTGACCTTGAGCTCTGTGCTTATCTGACCTTCAACTCTGAGAATAACAAGTACAAGGGCATGATACATAAGTTCTACACCAAACATCCTCACCCCCTCCATTCTGTCCATCCTTTTCTTGCTCTTCCATTGCAACTTCATTCTAGATATCATCAGACTTGTCTGGAGGACCTGAACTTAATAGTATATTCAAACTCATACTTGTACTTGTTATATGCACTATGTTGCATATCCAGACATTCTGTCAACAACTTAAGTCAGTCTTTGACTCCTCTTGCACCATTTCTGGTGACTTCCATAGCCTTAGTACTAGACCTATGACTTTTCCATCCATCTCCACTATGCCCTATCATTGCACTGCTTCTTCTGGCCCATTCAACTCTCCTTTTACTCTGCTACCAGAAATGGGCCTTGCCTTCCCCTAAATCCATGAATTCTAAAATGATTCTATCTTTAAAGAAGAAGATCTTTATACTCTGGCCTCTTCAGTCTCCAGAGATAATAATGGTAATGATCCACCATCTGATCCCTCAGAACCACCCAATTCCTCTAATTCAGATGACCCCTTTGATAATGATATTGAATAGTAGCCCAACAATGTACCCTTGGCTTTTGAACCATTTAACCAACTTGCCAATGCCATCCAGGACATGACTTGGCAGGCACTCTGGCATAAGTTCTCTGACACTCCTAAAATCAAAGTCCAGAAGCTAGACTTATTTGATGGACTGAATTTCCAAAAACTCCATTTCTTTATCATCCAGTGCAAGTTGAATTTTCAAGCCAATCCCAAGTCCTTCTGCCATGATCATGTCAAAGTCACTTTCACACAGTCCTATCTCAAGAGAGTCACCCTTGAATATTTTGAGCTGGACCTTCTCAGCAGTGAACCTTCAGAGCTCTGTCCACTTTAAATGACTAGCTAGGAAATGTTCCTATACAAACTCCAGTCTAACTTTGGTCCATACAATCCTATTGGTGATGTGGAGGCTTGGCTTGAGCCAATGCATCTCCAACTACATAGTCCAATGGAACTGCCTAATGAGCCAAGTCCAGAAATGGAATCTCAGAGTGCTCCACCATAGTTTCTACATTAGACTTCCCAATTGCATCAAGGATGAGTTGTCTTGGCTTGGCAAACTGAACAACCTCTATGACCTCTGTGCTTTAGTATAGCAGATTGACCATTACTATTGAGAACATAGGAAAGAGATTTCTAGGACCAACAAAATCTTTGGGTCTAACTCTAGAAATGGTAATTCCAAGGCCAATACATCTACAGCCCTGTCTTTATCTACTTCCACCTTGAACTCAAAGCCTAGGAGTTCTGTGAAAAACTCTAAGACCTCCAACTCCAGCAGTAACTCCAACTCTGGAACCTCTGTGGCCCTCAAACCTGACTTGTTGTTCAAGCTAGGTAAGAATAGCAAGCTCATAGCAGTTGAGTGAAAGTGTCACTTTAATAATAATCTATGCATATTCTATGGTCAAGCCAGCCATAAGGCTAAAGAGTGCCTGAAGTTGTCATCCCAGGCATTCAAGGCTTATGTGGCTACAACCACAACTCTGGAAGTCAAACTGGAGGCCTCTAGCATAGAGGCAAAAAAATAGTCAGCAGCCTCATAGACTCTATATGGACTTGAGGTTGTGTTGATTCTGCCCATGCATCTAAGGAGGTCTGACTCAATACATCTGCTCTCTCAGATTCCCACTCCCTCATGCTTTTCATCTCAATCCTTTTCTATGATATTTCAACCTTTCCCATACTCATAGACTCCAGACCTTCTGATTGTTTTATGGATACCTCATTTATTAATGATCACAGACTTTTCCCATACTCCATTTCTCCACTTGAACTCTAGCTTTTCAATGGAACATCCAACTCCACCATTACTCATGCTGTCAATCTCTCTATCCATTTTGAAACTAGTGATATTACTCCAATGACATTCTATGTCACTCCATTGGATGGATCCTATTTTTTTGTGCTAGATCATAACTGGCTCATCTACTACAATCTATTGATTAACTGGGTTTCAAGCAGTATCTTGTTCTGCTTATCTAAACAGACTTTACCAGCAACTCCAAGCTCTACCCTATAGTCTTCAGACTTACCTCCTCTGGCTGACCCCACACCCTCTGATCCACTGCATTTCCATGATTGCAAAGCTCTACCCATTGCATTGATCAACACACCTACCTTTGCATTGGCTTGTTGCCTTCAGGGCTTTGTATAGTTTAGCCTGCAACTCCACCCTAAGGATATCCAACTCTGTGTGTTTTCCACAACTCTGAATTCTGTTGATCTCTTTGGAGTTCCTTTGGACTTTCATGACTTATGGATGTCTTTAGCAAAAGCAAGGCCTTTAAGCTTGCTCTGCACCATAAACACAATCTTAAAATTGACCTGAAAGAAGGCACATCTTCTTTATTAGACACCATGTATTCCCTCTTCATCTTCAAGCTTGAGTCACTCTGGATGTTCCTTAACAAACATCTAGCTAATGGATTCATTTGTCCCTTCTCTTTCATCCATGCCACTCTGATCCTCTTTGTCTGCAAAAAGAATGGTTTACTCCACCTCTACATTGACTTCCAAGGACTTAACAAGATTACAAAGAAAGACCACTATCCCCTTCCCTGCATCTCTGACCTCCTAGATGCTCTAAGCCAAGCTAAGATCTACATCAAAATTAACCTCTGGCATGCATATCACTTGGTTCACATTGCTAAGAGAGATAAATGGAAGACTTTGTTCTGGATCCAATATGACTCATATGAGTGGCTAGTCATGCTGTTTGGTCTCACCAATGCTTCAGCAGCTTTCCAGCAGTTCATCAATACCATCTTCACTGATCTATTAGATGTTTGTGTGATAGTCTATCTTGACAACATCCTCTTCTATTCTGCAGACAAGGCCTTCCATAAAAAGCATGTTCAGAAGATACTCCATTGACTTCACAAACACAAACTTTACATCCAACCAGATCAGTGCAAATTCCACATCAACTCCACCAATTATCTTGGATACCAACTCTTTCCCTCTAAATTTACCATGTCTTTAGAAAAGGTCAAAGTAATTATAGATTGACCTAAGCCTTGAAAAGTCAAGAATATCTAGTCCTTCTTGTGTCTTGCAAATTTCTACAGGCATTTCATTCATAACTACTCTGATATTATTATTCCCCTGATCTGACTCACATGTAAGGGTATTCTATGGATCTTTTCTGACAACTATCATTCTGCCTTTCAGACACTCAAGAATGTCTTTACCTCCACTCTAATACTTACCCACTGGATTCTGGATGTTCCAATTATAGTAGAAACCAACACCTCTGACTATGCTATTGCTGGTATTCTCTCTATCCACTATATGAACAAGAAAATCTAGTCAGTCACTTACTACTCTTGGATGCTCCATTCTCCAGAGTTTAATTATGACACCCATGACAAGGAGCTACTTGCCATTTATGAGGCATTCTGGACTTGGCACCACTACCTTAAAGGTTCTGGAACTCTGGTTGATGTTGTTACTGATCACAAAAATCTGAAGTATTTTGCCACTACCAAGCTTTTGACTTGCTGGCAGGCCCAGTGGTCAGAGTTCCTTTTCCAGTTCAATATGATTGTTTATTTCCATCCTAGATGCCTCAGAGTCAAGCCTAATGCCCTTACTAGATGCTGGAATGTCTACTTCAAAAAGAGGAATAAAAACTATACTCATGTCAATCTCCACAACTTCCACCCCATTTTTACTTAGAAATAGCTCACTGCATTCCTACAGACTACTTACCTTATAGCTTTGGTTCTCTGGACCAGCATCCTCTTTAACATCAAGTCACTTCATAGCAATATTCTTTCTGCTCTCCTGTCTGACTCCATCACTGTCATCCACCTCTTTGACTCTGACCCTAATTCTCACTGATCTGTCAACTCAAATGATTTTCTCTGTTTGAATAGTTGTATCTATGTTCTAAACACTAATAACCTCTGACTCTGTGTGCTCTGGTATAAGCATGATCATTCACTATCTGGATATTTTAGACAAAATTGCACTTTGAAGCTAATTTGTCAGAAATATACCTGGCCAGGCATCTGAACATTCATCAAGAAGTATGTCTCTTTTTGTACAGCCTACACTAGAGCCAAGGTTTCTAAACATAAGCCCTATGGACTTCTAAAACACCTTTCAATTTCTGAAAAGCCATGAAACTTCATATTCATGGACTTCATTGAATAACTTTTTGCATCCTCTAAACACACTGTTAATAGCTGAAATCCACATAGCTGGAGTTCACTGTTAGAAACTGTTATATTGAGATGAAACTAAGTACACATTACCTAGAGTTCACTGTTAGAAACTGGGAATTGCAAACAGTGAACTCTAAGGCTTGTATAGAGCATGGTAATAACATCTACAAACATAAATAATCAACCATATTCAGGTTGAGTAGTGCTTTTACTCTAAATGGTAAAAATATATAATCAATAACTATAACACTATCTATCCAGTCATTGTGCAATCAATAACTGTAACACACACTGCCATCCTAGTCATTGTCAATCACCTCTCCAAGCAATGTATATTCATTTTGACCAATGATAAGATAATGTCTTCAGAGCTCACAAAACTCTCCCTTCTTCATGTCTTTTTCAAACATGGAGTTTCCTCTCACATCACCTCTGATCAAGGTTTGGAGTTTATCTCTCACTTCTTCTGCTCACTTGGAAAAGCCCTTAACATCTGGCTCCACTTCACCTTCAGTTACCATCTGGAGAAAGATGATTAAACAGAGCATATGAACCAGATCCTGGAACAGTACCTTCAAGTCTATTGCAATTATCAATAGGACAACTGGTCTGAACTCCTTCCCTTAGTAGAGTTCATATATAACAACACTTCAAGTGTGACCACCAGAGTTTCTCCCTTCTTCACTAACAAGAGCTACTATTCAAACTTGACAGTACATCTAAAGAGAGACCTCACCTCCATCAAAGTGTGAGAATACTCTGTTGATTTTAACTCCCTTCATTCCTACCTCCATGAGGAGATTGCTACTGCTCAGAAATGATATCAAGGTCCTGCTAACATTAAACAAACTCTAGCACCAGATTTTAAGGCTGGTGACCAGGTTTTTGTCAAGGCTAAGTACTTCTAATTTATGTGCTCCTTTAAGAAATTATTAGAGAAAAACTTAGGACCCTACACTATTATTGTCCAAGCTGGTACACACTTTTTCATACTTTGACTTTCAGATACTATAAAGTCCATACATCCAGTCTTTTATATATTCCAATTAGAACCCTTAGTTCCAAACACAATTTTGAACCAGACTCAGGCTCCACCACCTCTGATTGAGATTAAAGGCAAATTGAAGTATGAAATAGCAGAAATTCTTGATTTAAAGATTGACTATAGGCAAAGAAATTGCAAGTTGTTATACTTGGTATGCTGGTCTAACTATGAAGGTACTGAAGATGAGACCTCCTGGCTTCTAGCCATAGAGCTTGGGCATGCCTTCAAACTTATTAATGACTTTCATCTACAATATCCAGACAAGCCTAGATCTTACTTTACTTGATCACTTCATTTTGATCTTGCTCTGTGCAGCCAAAACATGTCCATTATGGTTATCTGCAATGTCCTTCTATCTACACTATACCTCTATCTCATACTTGCTCTCTAACTTCACCTCTGTAAACTCCCTCCTCATTGCCTCCTTTTCCTTTATCCTTAACTCCACCAACTCTGTTGCCACCTCTTTCTTTGCTCTACTCTCCACCCCCATATCTATGTTCATATCTAATCCATACATCTTCTCTGCCTTTAGCCACACCAACTCCCCCACTGCCTGCATTTAACAGATCTACTATCTTGTCTGTGCCCTAACCACCTCTTGGAGTTCTTTAATTGACTCCAAAATGCTTCAGAAGGCCTTCATCTACTCCAGAGCTGAATCCCTCAAGCCACTAGGCCTAGCTACTATACTACTCCCCTTCATCCTTGCTCTCTTTGCTGGCTTCTCCACTTCCACAATGATTCTCTTTCTCTACTGCTCTGGCTTCTTCTTTCTGGGCTGCTCACACTTTGCCTTTGCCTTATGGCACTCTATGCACAAGGTTGACTTGCCAGGCCTAAGCTAACACTTGAGCCCATGCTTGTCACATCTCTAGCATGTGGAAGGTACACTTTATGCCCACACCTTTTCCTAGCTCCAGCTCTACTAAGTGGTCTCCTTTGCTGCCTGTGATTGGTCAGTTCTAGTTGACCCCTATAGAGACAGCACTTACCCTTTTTTTTGTAGCCTTCTCTACTGTCTTTCATATTTGCTCTGCCCTCCACACCTCTGCTGCCACTGCCTCCACCTTCTTTCTTGCCTTCTTCTTTGTCTTCCTCCATGCCTCCTTTTTTGCCTTCACCCTCTGCCTCTGCTCTGCTGCTTTTGCATTTTATAATGTGTTGTCATTGTCCTCATACTTTGCAAGATGAGTGTCATTCCACTTTTTGATGTTAGCATATGGTTGTTGGGTTTCAGACATGGTGTTGGTTTGAAGTTAAGGTGTGACCACAGGCTAATCAGACTTATAAATTGGGGAA
>JBBPUB010000169.1:8181-26278 GCA_038094415.1 Xerocomus alliaceus | reverse complement strand
CTTGCTGCTATTCATGCTAAGCGTGTGACCATCCAACCAAAGGATCTTGCTCTTGCACGTCGGTTGCGTGGCGAACGTTCATAAACTTTAGACGTTCGGTTGACTTGGTTGTATACTACTGTATTCTCTACATTTCCAATCACTTGTAATCTCGGGTCTGTCTGCGATTGATTATCAACCAGTCATTAAATACTTGATGACTAGTCTAAGTTTTACTCGTCTATCATGTCGGTCACCGACACGAGGGCCACCTTTGGCTTGATGACGACTAACTCGGATGGTTTCCCTTTGTGCCTTGTGCCAGCTCCTACGCTTATTCGCTGCATCAGCCCCAGTTCCGTCGCGCACAGCACAGTTTCCCCACGTTCTTCTGACCCTCGGACTCGTTCGCCATTATCGTACGAGTCCTCCATCGTTCTCTCGTCGAAAATTACGTCGGGCCATACCACCAACACTTCAAAATCTTCTGAGACCATCCCTACGCCAATAATTCTACTGACTTGACCCGCAAGGGAAACGAAGTGGTGAATCTTCTCTCCGAACTTCGACCAGAGCGCAGCCGTGATGTCAGACTTGGGCCCGGTGAAACCGGCTTCAAAAAGGATGTCAGAGAATCCTGAGACGATAGTTGTGTCAAAGGTATGGGCGACTTCAGGATCGCTGATGCAAGCGGGCAGGGTATGTGCGCGAGTGAGGGCCCGCCAATTTCCAGATATCGCTTGTCCCTCTACCAAAAATGTCATACATAGCTCTGCAACGTATCAAGAACGCCTCACCCGCTTCCCGTATCCTCTGGTATATTGCGTCAATGTATGCGTTGTGCTCTTCTTGTCCCATGCTCCACGGTGATGCGACCCAGTACAGTTCATATATCAGATACGCTCGAAACGCCATTTCCATCAGGATAGGGTTGTCTTTGTGCTTCTTCGTCCGTAGCAGTTGGAGAAACCTCACCCCCAAGATCTCTGACACCCTTGTCTGCTCAATGCTCTGCGTGGTCGTCTGATCCGGAGGCGATGTCTCGAGCGTAAAGTTCTCGACCGCCCACTCTGCCATGAACGTGGTGCTTTGCTGCACCTCTTCGTTGAGTTTTCGTAGTGTGTTCACGACCTCGGAGCCAGAGAACGTATCTGCGGTCGTCAGGAACTTCTGAATACCTTGTAATTCCGACGTGCGCTGCTCGAGGGTCGCCCTCAACGAATTATACTTGTTACTTAGAGCATTGTATTCATTCCTTTGCGCCTCATACTGTTGCCTGAGCGTAGCATAGTCCTCTTCCACTCTTTGTCTTTGCTCGAGCGCAGCCTGACACTCGTGACGAACAGCACTGAGCTTCTTCGTCTGTTCTTCATACCGTTGTCTGAGCGCCATATAGGCCTCGTCAATCTCTTTCTTCTGTGCCAGTGCTGCCTGACGCTCGTGGCGTACAGCAGTTAGCTTATCTGATCGTTCATTGTATTGTTGCTTGAGGGTCGCAAGGGTATTCGCAAGTGCCTTTTTTTCCTCGAGCGCTGCTCGATGTTCGTTCCGAAGAGTACTGAGCTCCCTTGACTGCACCTCGAAAAAGTGTTGGAAATTTGCGGATGGGGGAATGATTGGGTCCACATCCTTGGCGCGTACCAGAGGAGGGCGATGGATTTCAAAGTCTTCCCTCAATGATGGATAATGCGGCTCACGTAAGGCATTCCGCAGGTCATCTGTATTACGGACCTCGTCATACCGGTGTTGACTCCCTTCTTGGGGAAGCCTGGACTGAGGTTGCGGATCGATGTTGAGCATGTATTTTCCCTTGTAAGCGGGCTCCTTTCCATACCTCATCCTTCGTCTTTGTCCCTTCTCCTTCTGTCGAGAATCTTTGATCCCTGGCGAAGGATGTAGCTGATCTCCTCCGAGGTTCTACACTGTGTGGTTCCATGACTACTTGCTCGCGTGCATCACGATAGATTCGGGATTCAGATAGGCAGCGATTTGGGGCGTCGTCGCTCAAAACATGGGGGGTAGCATATGTAGCGTTTCGGGTGGGGGAAGAAGAGCCGGGCGTGGTAATGGCAGAAGATCCCCCCGTCTGCCACATATAATTACATTGGAGTTGTTTGAATGCCAAGAATCGACGCCATACCTCCTGTGAAGGACGAGTAACGCCAACGTCTCGATAATGGCGAGAGGTATCGTCGCTACAATTGTGTCGACGCGTAGACATGGATGCTATCAACTTGACGATGTGTCCAAGGAGTTTGCACATCCGAAAGCAACATGGAGAATGCCTCGAGAGGGAGCACCGGTGATCTGAGTATAAGGCGGGTGGGCAGTGGGCCAGCTGCAGGCGAGGCTGGAGAACTTAGGGCTGTGTTTCATAACATCAGGCCGCAGGCTGCTTACGCGTCGGACACTCAGGGTAAAACCTGAATAGGCCGACGCTGATCTGCATCATGGCACGCCAGTTCGGAATAGCCAGGAACAAACCATCTACATCTTGTCAAGAAATCCGTTGGTGTGGTACCACGCCTCGAAGTTCGAATCCTCCAAGTTTCGTGCGCTGGCCCGTGGCGTGACTTGTAGTTTGCGCCCTGGGACTGGTCACGACGGGAATGACCCGATGCACTGCACGTTGCAGGTTTCCTCGAGAACCCTTCCCCTCCTGGCATGCGGCAGTGGTGCCCCCAGGTTCTCGACTTCCTGTCGCTGTTGTGGTGGTGTTGATCCCCGGTATCAATGCATATAAAACTGCGCCTCAAGCCTCAACGAGTCACCACCTCTTGGCAATCGCGGACGAACCATGCTCAAGCGAAAACCATACACCGGCTTGACCCGTCAGCTGGTCCTGGCGTTCGATATCGGCACCACTTATAGTGGTATCTCTTATTGTATTCTTCAACCAGGGGAGATTCCTCAACCTCAGGGGGTGATGAAGTAACACTGCTCGCTCTTTGCGGTTTCATCCTGTCTTGACGAGATAACTAGATACCCTGGACAGGGGCAAGTAGGCGATTTCAAAGTGCCGTCCGTCATGTATTATGATCCCAGGGGAAATCTCAAAAAGGTTGGTTATGAGGCACTCAAGGACGAAGTGACCGAGGTGGCAATGACCGAAGGATGGGTAAAGTTGGAATGGTCAGTCATCGACCGAGACACTTCTTACTGTGCATTCACGTGTGGTGCTACACAGGTGGAAACTTCACCTCCGCCCAAAACATCTCTCCTCCGTGCACATCAAGGACGATGATATCCCACAGCTTCCGAGGGGCAAATCTGTCGTCCACGTTCTGACAGATTTCATTGGATTCCTTTTTCGGTGCGCCGAAACTTACATTCAGGAATCGTACCCCAGGTATATATGGCTATCGGTCAAAGACGACATCCAGTTCATCTTTACGCATCCAAACGGCTGGGAAGGTGCGCAACAGCAACAGATTCGACGTGCGATCGAGCTTGCTGGGCTCGTCCCTGGCACTCCAGATGGTCGTGCTCGCGTGCGTTTCCTGACAGAGGACGAAGCCGGCCTTCATTTTTGCATCTGGGACTTGTTCGCATCGGGGATACCTGATCAAGCAAAGTATCCTCAGGGCCAGGGAGTCGTCGTTATTGATGCTGGTGGTGGTACCCTTGATCTGAGCATGTATTCGATGACGTTCGATCCGACCTCGTTTGAGGAGATTGCACCCGCAGAATGTAACTCTTATTCTTTCTGTGGAAACCCCTCTCACTCTACGTGTCTCCAGGCCGTCTTCAGGGTTCAGTGTTCGTTACGCGCAGAGCAAAAAGGCTCTTGCAAAGTAGGTTATGTTTTCACTGTTTTTCCTGTACATTGACCAGGATTTTTTTTTTTTTTTAAAAAAAAAGATAAACTTCAAGGCTCACGCTACTCCAGCCCAGAGATAATAGACGACATCACAAACACGTTCGACCAGACAACAAAACTTCACATTTGTAATTCCGAACAACCGGCATACATTAAGGTAGGGAGTCTTCGCGAGAACGATCCAGACCATGACATCAGAGCCGGCAAATTGAGACTTTCGGGGTAAGATTTACGTCGAACACTTATGGATGTTGTCTATCATCACCGATTGCTATGTCTCCAGGCAAGAAGTTACCAAACTTTTTGATGATTCTATCAGTGCTGTCATCAATACATTCGAACAGCAGCGCACCTATGTGGCCATGCCCATCACCGTGGGTACCATTCCTCTCGGTCTGAGTTTAGACATAGCTTGTTTTTTGATTATAGATGGCGTTCCTTATCGGTGGGTTCGGAGCGAGCGATTGGTTCTGGTCACAACTTGGATCGTATTTCAAGTCACAGGGCATCGAGCTTTCTCGTCCCAGTAGAGTGTACGTATTTATTTGATCTAAGTAGGGAATTCCATTAATATGGCACAGTCATAAAGCGGTGCCAGATGGAGCTCTTTCGTTCCTTGTTGATCATCTGGTAAAATCGCGCGTCGCACGTGCTACATATGGCACGCCGTTCTCAGACCTTGTCGATAAGGAGAATCCTGAGCATGTTTCCAGAAGAGAAACCTGGAATACAAGTGCATCTGGACTGCTCGTTGTCCCAAAGGCATTTCAAGGAATTCTCCACAAAGTTGGTTTCTGGTTGTTCGTTGAGTGTCATTTGACGCCGACACGATGACGTTCTCCTAGGGTGTTCAGGCCAATGAGAAAAAGGAGTTTCGCTGTCCTTTTTCCTTCCTCGGAACGACCAAGTCGGAGTTTGGTATAATGCAGTTGCCCATCTTGTGTTATAGGGGCACCCTGGCAGATCCTCGGTGGACCGATCGTGATGAAGGTACCTCGCTCGCCGTTTCTTCCATCGCCTTCTGAATTAATTGTATTAGAGTCATTCTCGACGCTCTGCAATGTTCGTTTTGATCTACGTGAGGCTGCAAAGACGTTGGCCGCAAAGAGAAAGTTGTCGGGCCAAGTCGGTTTTTATTATAGTCTTTCCGTTGATGTGATCATCTCGTTCGGGAGCACAGAGTTTAGTGCGCAAGTAGCCTGGAAGGTGAATGTGAGTTGCCAGGAACCATCTTTTCTCGACGTTTTCTGATGTCATTATGATCTCGTTAGGGCATCGAGACAAAGTGAGCCTTGTTTCAACGAATTCAGTTGTTTTGTCCCCTCTAACCCACGAGACAGAAGCCCTGCAGCGATGATATACGACGAAAATTGATGGCCCTTGTCATGATTCACGCTATGTGGTAGGGTGAGAAAGCGAGGGAAAGAAGCTTGTGTTCTCCCCGACCAGGACGTCGTTTGATGGTTTCAATTCTTGAACTCAACTATGTAATATCAGCTGCCGCTTTGATAGTCGAACGTCAAACACTTTCCCCTAGAACTTGTTGACAACATCTGATGGTGCTGGATCTATTACCTTGGTCTCTCATATCTTCGTCTACAGCATACGTATCTTCATGAAGATTGTGTTAACGCACTCCGCTGTCAGCCAGTTTGTTGTCTGCATTTCAATGGAGCTTCTACCACGTATAGTATTAATCTGTCCTTCCTCGCCTCCCACCGTAGCGACTGGCAGTCAACTGCCGAAGGCTGCCTTTTCAGAGCCCAAGGCATTCAACATTCCCAAATGTCCCGGAGTGGCACTTATCTAAGTCCCCTAATCGTCGAAAAACTTCAAGCAAGCTTTTATTCGCAGGCAACTTCTATCACTTGTGTACGACTGCCAAGACTGGCACGACTGGGGATAGTCAAACTCGGGCCGAGTCAATGGTCACCTGAGGGCTCGGTGGGCTTGGACTGGCACGTCTAAATTCCCCTCGAACTTCCGGGCTCACCAGTGATCGTATTGTATATAGTGAGCTAACCCGCAGGTTGATCTTCGTCGGGCCATCCACTCAGCTCTCAGATCTGTCCCTAAGGTGATATATTGTCACACAAATCAGTCCTAGAGCTGTTGCTCTTCTCCTGAGTCTGACTTGCCAACTTTCTTGATAGCTCCAGTAATTCTACCCTGTTCTTGGTGGTCCCAGTGATTGCTACGATTTTACATTATTCACCGTTCTGACTCTCCTCCCTTACACATGGTGGGGCACCCTATCTGTGTTGTTCGTTCGAAGCTAAGTACATCATTTCCATTACAAAATGAGCTGGACAACCGTTCCGATTTTCTTTCACTAGCGTAGCATTGCCGCTTTCTCCGCAACACCCTAAGGTGGCAGGGTTGGCCTGGACGGCATTCGACTGTGCGCTCCAGCTCTATGATGCGGCATTCATCTCTGTTGCAACGTCAGTCTAAACGAGTGTGCACCACTCGTCGACATCGTCCAATGGTCGCGCTGCTGCGTTTCATATCTTGATCATGCTTATTGCTTTACAGATAATATCCGCTCTAATTTTCGTACAGAAACGATCATGTCTATCTCATGTCTATCTATGGTATTGGCACTAGGTTTACCAGTAGACAATAAATCTCGATCCCACTAGACCATGTTCCGTTATTGTGTCCACGCAAATCCTTATGTACGGTTACTTGCAGAGGCTCAGATATCTATGAATGGTAAACTACGTCTAGTTGCTAATTCGTGGTAGCCCCATGGTCTCGTTACCAGTGTGCACCAGTAAAACTACTGATGAAACGGTGGAGACAAACATCTCATCGAGCGGTTTGAGTTTTTTTGACGTTCACCCGTCAGATATTATCGTCGTTGTCACAAACAAATCATCAGTTACAGAATCTCGTCCAATCATCTCGACTGGTATTCTCTGGTGAAAATGGTTTCCACCAAGTTTCTACTGCTCCGAGTCCATCATGATAAACGGCCAAGCTGTCGAGACCAACTTCGTTTGCTTAGTCAGCATTTGCTCTGCCACTCCTTCCTGCTGACTGACTACACACTCCCGCTGTCGTTTTCTTTCGTTCATTTCTTTCGATACATGACTTCATATGAAACTGATGCTTCGTCCTGAATGGCGGCTCTGGCCCATCTCCACTTTTCTCGGCCTCCTCGACCTCAAAACTGGTGTCACGATCGCGCTACTCTTCGCCGTAAGTTGCGTTCCGTACTCCTCTTTCATTGGGAGAACGCTCAATGGGCAGTCGTTAGCTTTTCAACAAGGCTGCAGGCGTCTACGGCCTCATTTCGGTTTTGACTGGCGCAGGAGGGTCGTTTGCGCAGCTCAGCCTTTACCTATACTCCCTTCTCGGTCTGGTTGCACTCGGATGGGGACTCAAAGCAATCAAGGAGGTTAGTTCCATCCTTCTTCCTTATCTATCCTGTCATTTGTCTGCGTAATTCAAATTTCGTTTGCCTTTTAAAAAAAAGGAAAACGCTCAACAGACACTCTATTTCGCGCATTTATTCTTCGTCGATCACATGTTCTCGACGGCCTGGACGCTCTTCTTTGCCGTCGTGTGGTGGATGTATACCCCGCACGACGGTCGACGGGTGGCCAATTCACCCGCACAAGAAGCGATTCGTCTCGGCGCTGGGGTGGAACATAAGATGACCGATGCGCAGATAGCCGCAGCAGCCAATATCCTTTGGCACGAAGAAAAAGGTGTTGCAGCTGCAGTCATTGTCTTGTCTTGGCTTGCGAAGGTGAGATGCATTTTGCCTGATGCGTGCTGGTTGTTAATGCGTCGGGATGTTCAATCACGAACAGCTATACTTCGCGCTTTTACTGTACTCATATGCAACGCATCTACGCAGGGGGACGTTCAACTCGATTCGGAATTGGCGTCTACGTTCCTCGGTACCTGCTGGGTATGATCCAGCATTCATGGAGGAAGATGACAACGAAGAGTTTTACATGTCTTCCTTGGGAACAGACCATCCCAATAGCACCTCTTCACATTTACCCGGCTTCGTTAGCGCACAAGAAAGGAGCGGCCATTATTCCACGAAACAGAGTCGAAGCTCTCTAGGAAAGATTGCTATACCCGTGCAAGGAAACGGAGAGATTCTCTTCGAGAGAAGTGGTCAATAATACCATCTTACTTACCCCGCAAAACATGTTATATGGTCCCGTATCTTGATCAGCCATTTTTGATTTATCTGGGTAGATATCTTCGGAGCAAATCGTTCATGACGGTAGACACATTCCCTGCTTTTGTCAACTGACTCGCGCCCTCTTCGTCTTGGGCTCTGATCGGCTCTTTGATGGAGTGCTAGTCCCCTTTGTGGCGTTGCTATATCTCTCCTTCATATCTTCTACCCATTTGCCACCTTCTGCGCCATTGAACAGCCAAACGTGACTGCCTCTAGGTCAGGAGTATGACCAAAGTATCCAACACAACCACGTTACCTTCCTTGGACCCTCGTGGGCTCCCGACCAATCATTTCGCTGGACGTTCTCTTTCCGTTCGTCTGAGTTTGCGGCGTTTTAAGTCCACCTCTTACATTTGATGTTGCTGGAAGATCCCACTGCAGCTGCTCGCATAAGTGCTGCACGATCTCGTCCGCGTTACCGAGGAGAACGATCTGAAAACGCTTTTCGAGTTGGTCTATTTGGACCAAAAATGTAGATGACGCACATCAGGGTTGATGTGCCTTATCGGTGTCTTGTTGATGAGGATCTGACGTAAGGAGTCGTCTGTCGTGCGTCAAGGACTTTTGGACAGTTTACTAACCTGCGGGACCGAGTGTGGTAAGTGAGCTATGTCGGGGTAAGTCAGCAGGTTTGGAAGATTCTATAAAGTCAAACGCACACAGAATCTCGGACACGGGGGAAACCTTGAGAGATGTACCAATGACTAGTAGGAGATCGACCCGGTCTCGATCATCTAATAGGGCTTGATCGAAGTCGTCCGTAAGTTTCTCCCCGAAGAACGTGATGTCAGGCTGCAAGGGTGAAGGTAGACGTCAGAGCGCTTCTTCCTCGAAAGCGTATAGAAACATACCTTCATCACGCCTACTGGTAGGTCGTCGCACTCATCGCTATCGTCCTCCCACTCATTCCTCTTTTTTCCTTTCCTCTTTGTAGATTTGTTCTTTTGTGCTTCCGTAACCTTGTGTGCCTCCAGACATGCTTTGCAGTATGGCACACGCTGGTCGAGGACTTCACGCTCGATCTCGATACCTGGGACCTTAGTTCGACATTGAAGACATGTCGCCGTCTTGAAGGAGCCGTGACACTGCAAAACGCGCGTGATGCCCGCAACAGACTCCAGAGTGTCAATGTTCTGCGTGTAATTCTATATGCAATTTGATGGGTTGCTAGACATTAGGAGTAGGATATGTAGTGTACATACTCGAAGGAGCTGCGAGGGCGCGCAACGTAGAATTTGTTCGTGACTACACTCCTGGAGTTAGGGAAGAATAGTACCTTGTTTTTGTCTTCTAGGAGTTTGATGAATCGGTGACAAGGAGAGGGTATGAAGTTAGATGGATATATTTGACTTGAACAGTGTTGTCAGGATTTGATTTTCCTGGTAGAGTCAGACCGTACCTTGCGAAGGAACTTCGCGAAAGGCACTGAGTGTTCATCCATCAGATAAGCAAATGAAGTGAGCGCACTTACTAGAACACTAAATTAGCGGGTGTATGATCAGAAGGACAGTCAGAACGGTTCAGACCAGGGATACCAATTTCACCTCTCGGATTTTCTTTGAAATAGTGTATATCAAACCTGGGGGTTGTTACAAGCGCTGTTCTGATGAAGAGAAGGGGACGACGAACATTTGCTGAGGGTCGTCTAAGTCATATTGACCCCTTCCATTCAGCGTCGCATAAAGCCCATTACGGGACCTAAAATCGGGGATACCGCAAGAGACACCTAATGACCTTCAGGAACAATGCACGCTATTTGAAAGAAAGGTGACATACTAATCCCTGCACCAGTCAATACCATGATACGTTTTGAGTTAACTATGAGAGAAACCACATCAGAAATCGTATTGTATTGAGGGAGTTTCTCTCTTAGGTGTAATCTAGTCAGCCGAGCTTAGTTTATAGGCTTCGCCGACATGCCGATATTCGACTTACTCTCTTGATATTGCCACTCTAAGGAAATACAATAGTGTCTTTGGACGCTTATTTCTAAGTTCTGGACACTGGAATTTTGAAGTAAAGAAACAGAGAAAAGAGGAAGAATACGACATACTAGACTAATCCCGAATGCAAACAGTAGTTTGGCAATAGGTATGTTCTGTGCGAAGACATACTCTCGAATAAACGAGCTCGTTCCTGGAAGAGTAGAATCACCAAAGCGTGTCGTAGCTGTGTAAAGTGCTTACCGCGTTCCTTGAGGTGGTGCATCATCCTGCGGATCTCGTCCTTGGTCCAAGCCTGCATAGCTGAATAGGTTGTGAGTTACAAATCACACTGCAGAGCCTGACAGCGAAAGGGAGAATATTTTGGCAAAGCGAATTATCACGTCTACCCACCTTCCTCTTCTAAGGTACGGGTCTCAGAAAGCTCAGAGTTACCGTCCTCGAGGTGTGCGTTGCTAACAACCGGAAATGTGCAGTGCTCCTGCACAAGGAGAGAAAGATCCTCCGTGTCTGAGGTCTCCGCATCACTCTCAAACTCGGTCATCTCAGTGCAGACATCATCGCTAAGTCCCTCCAAGAGGTCCTCGATGGTGTCGGGGTCCACCTCGACGTCCTCTGCAGCACTGAGGAATGCGCGGAGCTGAAGGGTGTGCAATGTGCTCAACGGTTTGAATTTCGCGTTCCCATCTTGACTTGGGGGTTTGTGCGGTTCTGGGCCACTCATCCGTTTGACAGTGATAGTCAAAAGACCCAACACGCACTTTGTACCGTCAATCAAGGAAGGTCACATGATACGAGCGTATGAACACGTGACCAAATATGTTATATAATTTGTGTCGCGGCGGATATGACTCTCGATGCACCTTCCTTCTCTCAGCCACCATGTCGGGGATACACCCGACTCGCCAAATCCTCTTTGTTCAGATGACTCAAATGTATTTGATTCATTTCCTTCCTCTCCGACTTCGTACAGGTTCACTTCCCCACCCCTGATGGAATGTCGGAACGTGTCTATCGACGATCTCGACATGATGATTTCAAAACGGCACACTCTACCTCTGGAATTGATCGAATACATCGTCGAGCTTTTCCATCAACAAAATTTCTCGTTTCGTGCTCTCCACCCCCTGTCGGTAGCCAGTTCTCAGTTTCGGACGATAGCCCTGCGGAGATACATGTCCTATTTGTTTATATATTCCGCAAAACAGCTTATCTCCCTTGCGAAGATGCATATGTCCATGCTGTCACGAAGTAATCCTGTATGGGGTTTTGTGGGGTTTCACTGGGTAAAGTAAGCAAGGTGCATATATGCTGCGGATAATTGCCCTTCCCTCGTTTCCTCCAGGAGTTTGACAGCACAATCTGGGGATCTTGCAATGGCGCCTTGGAGACCAAGTCTTTTGAGCAGTTTACAGACCCTCCACATTTCTTTCGCAGCGGAAGTGAGGTCAACACAGAAGATTCGCACCATGCAAATATTTGCTATCCCTCTGAGGAATTCACCAATGACCCACCTCACCTCGCTTACGCTCACAGAGTTATGGCGTATTGATGTCATGCTCTTGAACATTGTATCTGGAGCTTTTCCGGCACTGATGTCCCTTCATCTCAGTTGTTCCGAACACCTCGACGTGTCTTGTTGCTGGGCTTGCTTCGAAGATAGCTCTTCGGCTGTCGTTCACTCTCCTGTACCCAACCATTTCCCGACAGTAATCTCTTTAACAGTATGTTTCTTCACCTGCTGCCCTTTGATTATCAAAACACTCGTTAGAACGCATTCGCGAACGCACTGAAACCACTTGCCAAGTTGATCGATCTTCACCTGGGGATATTTCTTTCGGACGAAGAGATGCTCGAAAATCATATTGATCACTATGAAAGCCCAAGAGCCTATTCACGTGCGCTATACACTACCCTCGGCCAGAACCGCAGCCCGGCACATACAGGATCGGTCCTTAGTCAAACGGAATCTCCGGATATCATACACCTCGAGCGTGTGTCTTACACAGAAGACGAGGAAGATCCACATAACTCGAAAGCTGCGGTACACATTCCATATGACGAGGTACCACCCTTCCCCCATGGCCCCGAATTGTGTCCGGTTTGCTCGATCATGGTTTCTGCCTCCGATGTGCGTACGCGCGAACTGGAGGCAAGCTTGGCACTCGCCCAGAAGCTCAAGTCCCTAAGAACGATCACCTGGAGCTCGTTTTTTGCATGGAGGCTTACATCCGAGAAAGAAAGAAGGAATGGAGATTGGCAAAGGTCGACCAAGACGTACATTCTTCGTAGTGGCGGGAGAGTGCGAGTAAGAAGGCGACCTTGGGACTAGTTGGTGTCGTATACATGCCTCATCCACCGAGGTCAGTAGCTTGTCGGGTTCTCGCTGTCACTGGGACTTGTACACTTACTTTACCATGTCCCTATTTCCTTTGTACGCTCAATGCCTCGCAACTTTATGTTCTGTAATCCATGACAATGAATGTTTTGAATAGTGACAGCTTGACATCCGGCACGGCTCGATTTACAGATCTCCAAGGTGGACATCGTCGTGGAACGAACATGGATTAATAATCGCAAATATATGGAGTGAGCCACTCGGCGGGAATCACGTCCACACTCTATCAGGAAGCGCCAGTCCACAGGACTAGTGGCGACAGACCACAAACTAATGATGCATATAAACATATGATGAGTCCTTCTGGTTTTCCCTCGAGTGGCAAGAGGCCATCACCTCCGAGAGCAACCCATTCTCCCCCTTGACAACCCCACAACATTATTCCCTTTACAATCCTCCCCTACTTTTTATCTATTTTAATCGGCTAATATGACGCTTACCTCTGTAGCTCAGGCCAACTCCAAGACGGCAGAGTTTGCCCGTCTCTTTGATTTACTTGATCGCGTCGCGACGCGACGCACCCGAGCGATCACTGGAGACACCAGCGAAGTCATCTCTGCGGATGATATTGCGAACGTTCCTGCAGAGTTCGCCCCTGTACTCGAGAATTTATCCACGATCCTCTCGTTGCGCACCCGATGTGGCAAGGAGCATGCTCGACACGCCCATGGTGCTTCCACGACTAAGCCACGCCACGATAATCCTGCCGGTGCGCCCTCTTCGACAGCCGCAGTCGAAGACCCAACACCGCTGGTACGTGTCAAGGTGACGAAGCCCCTGGACAAAGTTGAAGAAGACACCAATAGTCCGACTTTTCCTCTCGGTGAACGCTATCCATTCACGTTCAAACTCATGCTGCACGAGCTGTATGGTCTGGATGAATGGGCAGAGAAGGTCAAGAACGCGGTGGAGACGTCCAAGTTGCAGTTCAAACCCCTAGCAGAACAGGTACAGCACGTCGTCCGGGACGCCACGATGAGCGTCAAGGTCAGAGGAGAGGAGAGAAGTTGTGTCCGGCCTGTCCTCGGCGCTTCCGCCAAGTTCAAGCCGCCGAGTACAACGAAGCAACCACGGTCAGTTACGATGTCTAAGGACGCCAAGACGAGTATCAAGGAAAGAGAGGAAAAGAAGTACAGCGTTCGTCCTGTTCTGGGTGCTTCGGCCAAGTTTAGGCCACCGAGTACAACAAGGCATACACATTCGACCGCAATGCTTTCACGGCCAGAAGCAAGTCGTGTGTTGAAGAAGAGATGCATAGGACGGAGAAAATCTCTTAACGGACCGTTGTTGACTGGCATTTGGGTATACGACGCTGCCATCTCGGCCACAGAAGTCGCCGGCCCTCGTCCTGCGGTGGAGATTACGCTTTCTGTGCCTAGGGATGCAGGCGGCGTGGTCGAGAACCGTGCACGACACCGATCATTGACTGCTCTGGAGGAAATGCAAGCTCGGAACACAGCGAGACGCAAGGTCAAGATTATTGTCCCACTCCTTCAAGAGGAAGTGGAGACCGTCCAACCGCAGCCTGCGTCGGTCTCGCAGGAAGCACCGAGACGGAGCGTGCGGTGAAGAAGAGGTCGATGGCATCTGTTCGCAGTGATTTCGCTTCTGAATCGTGCAAGAGGGCCGCAGTCAAGCGACCTCTCTGCGTTTGAAATCCCTCAACGAGTTCCCAGTCCTCCCTCCCAAAAAAAGAAAAGAAGCTCACAACATGAAAATTTAGTGATTTCAAGATCTGTTGGGCGAAAAGAGTCTTGTATTTTACATTTGTCCTCCATCGATCTAACATAAAATTACATTCTATAACCTCTTTATGTTCACTTATACTTCGTTTTCATAAGTTTGAATGAGCAGTCGGCAACCATGATATTTAAACATACTGTATTTGAATTCCTCGCCTTCCTCAGTTGAATTTGACGAACAGGCCGGAATAGGGATTTATATTGTGTAATGTATTGAGTAGTCTAAGTAAGGAATATCTATGTTGGGTATCTCGAATGACAGATTCCACCGGTGACGGTGTTAGAGTATCAAGGAGAGGAGAAAGGAAAACGATTAAATGTATCAATACTCGGAAAAAAAGACAGCGGATGTTCTCAGTTGCACCAATTTCATGAAACGATTCCAAGCTCGAGTTACTGAATCGTCCCATGAACAGGTACGATTCTCTTATCAGGGACTGAGTAGCTGAGTCGAGTATAGGTCGACGCAGTTATAAGAGCCGGGAAATTAACCGGACGAACGAGGGGTGACGACGTTGCTAGTGCCGACATTGCTCCCGGCGTCTTGTTCTAGGGACGTGACGATTTTGCTGCATAATGCACTGCGTCGGCGGAGAGAAGAACCATAGAACAATAATACCTAAAAGACCGATCCAGTAGTAAGAGTATTTATATGGAAAGAAAGAAGGCCAGGGATTAGCTTACGAAGGGGATAGGTACGATGACTAGAGCTATGCCTGCGAACAACGTGTTGGACCACTTATACGTGAGTTCTGTGAACATGTCATTTGCGAAAAGCGGGAAAGCAAAGCAGCCTATGTTGCCTGTAAATGCGTGGGTAACGTAAACTTGAGATCATCCAGTGAATGACCAACGTACGGCACAAGCTCTGCCCAGCCAGAGCAGAAGACGCATACGGACCATAGCTAATGTAGGAATCAGGAAACTCGATCAAATTAAACTGAGATCGCGACTCTACCAGTCTGCCAAATACAAGAAGACGACCAGGTAGGCAATAAAGGAACCAAACATAAAGATCTAGACGTCAAGAAGTCAAGACCATTTTGCAAGGGAGTTAAAAACAGGTTCACCGTTAATGCAATAATCGGCCAGATCCAATGGAACTGTTGCGAGGCAGTCCATGCAAACATGAACATTGCTAAAGGGAACAGAACTGCGACCAGACATGTGAGGTATAATCTAGCTTCCGGTCCCTTGCTGGCAACATTTCGCCTGCGCGTGATGCATGAGAGTGGGGTGTCTGCGGGTGATTTCTCTCACCTGTATAATTTATCTTGATACACGTTCGCACCGAGCCCGATGAAGGCACCGACACTAGATGGATATTGAAAAATCATGAACAGGAAGATGGCAGTACCTACTCACACAACGGTGGAGAATACCATCCCACTTTGACCATCATTAAATCCGTATAAGGTCTTGAAAAGAGGCGAAACAGAGCTAGCACCATAAGCTATAGAGCGAAACAGATAGACAGACCATTACCTGATTAAGCAGAAAAGAACACCCCACATAAAGAACACCCAGAGCTTCAAAAATTGTAACTTAGGTCAACTCATCTGAATTGTTAATTTCTCCTCTTACGCTTATGCTCGTGGCTATAGGTTCCGTGAGGAGAATCCCTGTACATACCTGTGAGGGTTTGGCGTGACCTTCGAGATTGGAACACTTACGGATTGGCCGAGTGCAAGATATCCATACCAGTTCGCTCAACGCCGGCTGTGTTTCCTCCACTCGGGCACGATACCTTGGATCCCCAGTCTCCTTTCTCATCTTCTGCGCGAGCCGCCGTAGAATGATACTTTGACGGGTCTCCTTCATTGTGAACATAGCAATCACAAAGTACACGCCACCGAATCTGGGAGGATACTCCAATTAGAGGAATAAACTGAGACTGAAAAGGAAGAGACCAACATTGCGTGGAGCCATTGAATCCATCTCCATTGAAGGCGCGGATCATATTCGACCCACCCTGATACCATCGGTCCGAACCCTGTACAGGCCGTGTTCACAAAGGTAAAGAGAGACATTGGAAAACCGCGACTGATAACATCAAGAGATGCGTCAACAGTCGGACATCGTGTAGATGAGAAAGCGCTCACTCGGCTGGTTCCCAGATATCTGCAATGGTACCACCTACCAAGGTGGCACCAGTGGAGGCGAATGCACCACCAATAGCACGCGCAACGATAACCAGATAAATTGTATTGGAACTGCGGTGCACTGAGTTGGTATAGTAGGTCTGAAGATACGAGAACGAACGTTGCAGCGAGCACATAGCACAGCATTGAAGCAAAGGCTGTGACGAGGTAAATCGGTCTTCTCCCAACCTCTTCACTGAATGCAGACGAGAAGAGTGGGACGAGTGCAAATCCCAATGGATAGACGGAAAACGCGATCGTGGCTTGGAATTGAGTACAGTGCAGATCGCGTACCATAGATCCGATCCCCATCGCAAATGACGATGAAGCGGTGGCTGCAGGATAGAGTTAATGGTGCAAACACGACGCAGTCAACGAGCAAGTACCTGTGACGCCGGTGAACCCGCAAACGACGAGCGTAATGCACCACTTCTTGAAGTGAGAGTAGGTGATGGGATTACGTGGATCATTGTCCTTGAATTCAACCTGAAAATGTCAGTGAGCGAGCAAATACCGCAGACGGGAGCAGGAAGACGAACATAAATTGGATCAGTTCGGAGTGAAGCCGAGGATGACTCAAACAGAGAGAATGCCGATTTTTCGATGTCAGAAAGACACTCTCGGATGTTGGGCCGACTACCAGCGTCGTGATCGACATAGGTGGTGGTTAACGAGCGTTTTGAGCTTGCACGACTGGCATAGACATCGTCAGGGGTGGTTAAGGTAGACATTTTACAACTCGAAAGGAATGAATGGTCAGTTGGGGCGAGACGACAGTAGTTAGCTTTGTACTGTCCCGATTCTCATGCTTTGCCGTTCGGCGTCCAGGTTTTAAACAAGAGTTGTTACGTTTTCTTCAACCCATTTTCTGCCGGCTGGCAGTGGAGCTAATGTTACGTAGCTTGTGAAATGTTGAAATGGAATCCGATGGGCGGCACTACAGCCAAAACGATGAGGCGCTTTGTAAGCGTCAATATCGTGGCGCCAGCTTGAAGTCGCTGTTGAGGCAGACGACGCAAGTCATTAAAGATAGAGGCTAATTGGCTGGAGTGGACTCTCAAGCATTAGTGTTCGGTCGGGAGATGACAAAATTAACAACACAAGTATCATACATGATCCCATAGGCATGTCTAAGCGGCGCACAGCTATGAGGAGGGACTGAGAAGTCATTGGTGAGTGTTTCAACGTACGGCAGTCGTTGAACTCACTGTACGTTACTGTCGGAGAATTCTATGACCCCGTCCGCATCTAGGGTTCCTCTTTGAACCCGTTCGCCACGAACCCGGAGAATGTCCTCTATGTTTTTCAATCGGCCATCTTGGGTGTCATCCTTGAACCAGCCAAGATTATCTGCGATTAAATGCCTATTCAGACATGTATAGAGTGAGGGTCCACCGGCAGTAAACATAGGCACCCATACCGGTTCTTGCAACTTGGGCATTGAACGAGAACGATGCCGCGTTCGTACGCACGTCTGGTAAATGTGTGTGCTGAGCGGTGGTTACAGCCGTCGGCCGTGCACGTAAATGCGATGGCAAGCCGAGGCTCCTGGATCGGATCTAAAGTCTGTAGCTTTGGTGGATCTCCCTGCGCCTTTGTGGCCGACGAGTTGGCACGAGAAACACCCAGCCGTCGTTGTGCTTGCAGCTGATACAGCGACGCCGAGAGCGCCCTGGCCGAGCGCGACGCTGGACGGAGACCACCAAAGACCCTCGCTGGTAACATCGCTCGCCGACGTCTGGGAACTGCACGTGTTCGATGCCAGATCGTATCTCCGCAAACGTCGGAGTATGAATCTCAACGCGCGCCTGTGGCGTGTATCGCACATCGACCGTGACCGCGACGACGACGATGACAGAACGATCGC
>JBBPUB010000168.1:0-26287 GCA_038094415.1 Xerocomus alliaceus | reverse complement strand
GATCCAGACGCATTTAACATGCACTAGAGGTATACTTGGGAATGTTATAATTCACCATAGATCAGCAGGATGTCACAGGAGTCGAGGACGACGAATCGCGCAAAGCGGCAGGCATATTGCAGCACCCAACCGTAACTTACCATATTGGGTAACTGCTCCAGCGCAGTCACGTGACAAGACACCTACATGGACTACACGAACACAACAATGGACTCAAATACAGTCTGTTGGGATTTATGATTTCCATTATTATATTCTTATTCTGATTGTAATCCTTCTAGACCACATCACATGTTTGTCATGTGATCTGATCCAGAACATGGTGAAACGGCTGAACCTGAGAGGGAACTTGAACCAGCTTTACTACTACCAACTATCAGCTAAAAAGAAAAGAAGAAGTACTAACTTGCTACAGTTAGTAGAGAGTTGATGAGGCTTGAGGCTTAGTAGTCAAGTTCAGGTGGAAACCAAGAGACTAGACTGGAGATCTACCCAGCATCATCCTTGGGGTTTATATACTACTATACTATTTGTACATGTTTGTCTAACCCTAATATCTGATTAGGTAGAATGCTATGCCTATGCAGTAGGGATGTGACTAAGGTAAGTGTCCATGTTGTAGCTATCCAATAATGATAAAGGCGTACCACAGCCTCTAGAGCTAAGGGGAGCAGAAATGAGTAACATGTTTGATACTGCGGGTGGCAGATCAAATGGAAGAGAAGCTGTAGCAGCAGTAATGAACTGGGCTGTGCCATAGCCATGCACAGCATAGAAATGAAAAGAATCACTTGGTGATTAAAAGGGTGTTGGCTACACATGTTAGAAGTCTAGAAGGACATGGTAATAACCATGGCAAAGAATAGCCAAATGGAGATAGATCTGATTGGGAAGAAGAGCAGAAGATAAGCACAATTAGATTAGTCATGAAACAATAAGATAAGATCAAGCAAAAAGTATACACTAAGTCCGTTATGATGAAGAGTCTACTAGAGACTGTTATACGAGACAGCAAGGATCGTCACACTACCCTCCACTTAAAGATCATTGTCCAAATGATTGAAGGGGAGACAATGAGTTGGAACTTCAGTGATATTTTCGGAATGTTTCTGAAAAAGGAAAAGGAACTGTTCAGAATCAATGGTAAGGGCTCGTGGAGCTGCTGGGTGTTGTTGATAGAAGTCAGGAATAGCCTCTTTGGCATTAGTAAGGTTGGAGCAGGGCTTCCACATTTGTTCAGTTTCATCATATCCTTTCCAGTGTACCAGATATTCCAATCGGCGCTGCCAATATCTGCTGTCCACAATGAAATCAACTTCCCACTCATTATCTCTATCTTCAGTAACCTTGATGGGACCAGGATGTTCAACCAGCTGGCCTTTTAGGCATTCCTTGTAAGGTTTAATACAAGAGATATTAACAACTGGATGGATTCTCATGGATCAGGAAAGCTTCAGTTCCATGGCATTGGTTCCCATCATCTTAGTAATGGTAAATGGACTGAGCCATCTTTCAGAAAGCTTCTTTGATGCACACATGAGTTTAAGGTTCTCTGTGGATAGCCACACCTGTTGGCCCACACTATACCTAGGGGAATTACTGTAAGATTGATCTGCATACTTCTTTTGATGTGCCTGTGCCACTTTCATGTTCTGCCATACTTGATCAAATGTGGTGGCCATCTCATCAGCAAATCTTACTGCAGCTGGTGCTTTATCCATCTTAAGCGGTTCTATTCCCATTCTGGGGTTATATGAATGCATGACTTCAAAGGGGGTCTTCTTGGTAGAAGCATGTTGTTTAAAATTAATGGAAAATTGTGCAATGGCAAGCCAATCTGCCCATTGATCTTGTTTTTCAGAACAAAAGATTCTCAAAAACTTTTGGACTTCTTTATTAACAATCTCTGATTGTCCATCAGTTTATGGATGAAATGCAGTACTTAGTTTGGTTTCAATAGATAAAGCTTTGTTAATCTCCGTCATTACTTGCACAGCAAATTGCGGTCCTCAATCTGAAACAATAGAGGATGGAAGTCCATGATGCTTCCAAACATGATTAAGGAATAATTGTGCCATATCTAGAGCACTGCACTGCTTGATGCATGAAATAAGTTCAACTTCTTTTGAAAATTGATCTACAACTGTGAGAATCGCATCAAACGATCTAGACCTAGGTAGATCAGTGATGAAATCTGCAGAGATGTTGTTAACAGCTGGAATACACTTAGCTGGAGTTCACTGTTAGAAACTATTATATTGAGATAAAACTAAGTACACATTACCTGAAGTTCACTGTTAGAAACTGGGAATTGCAAACAGTAAACTCTGAGGCTTGTACAGAGCATGCTAACAACATCTACAAACATAAACAATCAACCATATTCAGGTTGAGCACTGCTTATACTCTAAAAGGTAAAATATGTGTAATCAGTATCTATAACACTATGTATTCAGTCATTGTGCAATCAATAACTGTAACACTCCCCCCTGATTCTGCATTTCTTCTAATTAACTAACTCTATCAAGTCCTAGCATTCTACAGAATTGCTCTATCTTAACTCGAGGTAATGCCTTTGTTAACAGATCAGCAGGCATCTCTGCTGTTGAAACAAATGAGGGAGATATGATCCCTTTGTCCACAACATCTCTAAGCCAATATCAGTGCAAATCCAAATGCTTCATTCTTCCATGATGCTCTGGGTGTTTTGCAACCTAAATTGCAGACTGATTGTCCATATGCAGTGTTGATGCTCCATTAACTCCAAAGCCAAGCTCCTGCATCAGTTTGTGCATCCAGACTATTTCCTTGCCTGCCTCACATGCAGCAACATACTCTGCTTCAGTTGTGGAGAGAGCAATAATGGGCTGGCACTTTGACATCCAGGAAACAACACCAGTACCAATCTTGACCACATATATGCCAGTAGAGCAACCAGAATCCTTGCATCCACCATGGTTAGCATCAGAGAAGACCCTGAAGGGTTCTGAGACTGATGGATCTGGAGAATAGGTGATCCCATAGCCCATAGTGCCCTCAATATAGCAGAATAGGTGTTTAATCGCATTCCAATGTGCCACACCAGGATCTGAGGTAAATGATGCAAGTTGGCCAACAGCAAATGCAATATCAGGGCAAGTTGTGCAAGATAGGTACTGCAGAGATCCAATGGCACCTCCATAGTCAATAGATCGCATGAATGTGCGCTTCTCAGCAGTTCTAGGGCTCTGATTGTGTGATAGACACAAACCAGGTTCCATAGGAGTGGTAACTGGCTTGCAATCACTCATATTGAATCTAGACAGCATGTCTATGCAATACTGCTGCTAGGAGATGGTGAGGGAGCGCTTGGATCGATTCTGATCAATCTTGATGCCCAGGATCTTAGTGGTAGCTCCCAAATCACACAATTTAAAGTGTTTGCGCAGATCAGTGATGGCCTGCTTGATGGCATCAAGAGATTTGGATGCAAATGTCATATCATCCACAAACACTGGGAGAATGATCTGGACATCACTGCACACATAGATGTACACAGCAGCATCAGAATATGTCTGGGTAAAGCCCATGGATTCAAGAGTGGTGCACATCTTGTGATTCCAGCGATTTCCACCCTATTTGGTGCCATATAGCGCTTTTTGGAGCAAGCAAACAGTATCTCTTGGGTGTCCCTCTGCAAATCCTTCTGGCTGCTCCATGTACACATCACAGTCCATTTCACCATTGAGATATGCATTGGAGACATCAACAGACCAGAGGTGGAGATCATGGATTGCTGCAAGCGCCAGAATGACTCTAAGAGTGGGCAAGTGCACAGTAGGAGCAAAGACCTTGAGATATTTGAATCCTGGATGCTGGGAGAAGCCTTGTGTGACTAGATGGCCTTTATATCGCTCAAATGAGCCATCAGCACGATATTTCTTTGTGAATACCCAGCGGGATCCAATAACAGGTTGATCCTTTGGTCTGGGCACCAGTTTCCATGTTCCATTCGAGTTATGGGCTGCCAATTCATCCAAAGCAGCTTGGGTCCACTCCTAAGCATCATCTTGCTTCATTGCATCCTTATATGACCTGGGATGTGGTGTATTGGCACTGAAACAAGCAGCCATGTCTGCTTCTTCATCAGAATCATCAGAGTCATCAATCAGCTATGCAGGACTGAGTTTCCACCATTCTCTGGGTGGTTGGCGATTTCTGTATGGCATTCTAGCACCAATTCCAATGGGACTAGCTGGTCTGACTGGCTCAGGACTTAGGAGTGGTTGTGGGGTGACTGGATCATCAATTAAGGGAATTTGAGCAGGACGAGGTGTATGGGGTTCTGCATCCTGTGCTGCATCAGGATCAGGTGCCCCCCCAGGATGTGGAACACCAGGAATTGAGGGAAGCTCATCCTCATCATCTCCAGTATAAGGTGTGATGTAAGGGGTATTAGGTTTGTCCGTCACGCTTTGCTTATTGTCCGTCATGCCTGATGACTTGTCCGTCACGCTTGGAGTGGTGTCAGTCACACCACTATTGATAGTCCTTTCATCAAAATCAGTGCATTCTGAGATGATTGTGCGCTTTGTGGTTGGGTTGTAGAACTTCTAGCCCTCGTAGCCATCAGGATAGCCAATAAACACACATTTCTCATAATGCAGTTGTAGTGCAGCTCTTTTGTCCTTTTGAATATGCATATAGGCAGTGCAGCCCTAGACCTGGAAGTGGGAAACATTTGGTTTCTGTCCATGCCAGAGTTCATATGGAGTAGCACTTTGCAGAGCTGCAGTAGGGCATCTGTTCCACACATGGACCAGTGCTGCAAGTGCTTCACCCCAGAATGCCATTGCAAGGCCAGATTCCTTCAACATAGCAGTAATGTGCTCAGATAAGACTCTATTTGCACGTTCTGCCACCCCATTCTGCTGTGGACGAGCTTGGACAGTGTGCTGGCACTTTATGCTACATTCATTGGTGAATTCGAGCATGGCATTGCTCATATATTCCCCTCCCTTATCATCTTGTAGGGTCTTGATTTTGCGCTCTGTCTGGTTTTCTGCAAATGCCTTAAACTGCTTAAATGCACTGAAAACATCTGATTTGGCACGAATAGGCAGCACAAAGCAGTATCTCAAGTAATCATCAATAAAAGTGATTCAATAACAGAATTCAGAGAATGTGTGATAGGGAACCTCATGTACATCTGAGTGCATGAGTTCCAGAGGCCTGGATATGCGAGTTTGTGAGCTAGGGAATGGATTGGCATGCATCTTGCTGTTACACGAGTAGCCAGAGTTTGCTACCTAGAGACAAAGGGTACTGGGAGTGGGCTAAGATGGTGGAGTCTTCAAGGGTGTGGGGATTTCTGGGACGCAAAGGGCTCAAGGGGCACGGTGCAGGTGTTGCAGTGGACTCAAGACTATGTATAATTGCGTAGACCAAGAATGTAGACTACGATACACGGCTGGAGTTTATAAGGGTAACTGATGGAAGCACAAAGAAGGTCATGGAAAGGTGGGGATACTAAGCCATCGTGAGAGAGACGACTGCAGAGAGATAAGCGTCCCAAAACAACGGTAAAGAATACGAAGATTATAATGCAAGAAAAGCTGCAGAACGTGGAGACATCACCAGGATGAAGTATTGTTCAATATAATGAAAGAAGAATGGTGGGGCATACTGAGGAACGAGGAAGCTAAGGAGAAAAATGTAGCGGTGAATGTAGAGAATCGTAACAATACCCCCTTCGTACACTGGAAGTCCCACTTCCAATATCCTAACCCCGAGTGGGGCCTCCAAAGATCGCAGATGCCTGAGGTATGGAATAATGTTCAAATGGACAATCGTCTTGGACGTGTCCAGGAGTGTCACAAGTGGCGCAAACTCTCTGAGGGCAGAAGCGAGGACCGTGCCCCCATTGTAGACAAAAGGAGCATTGGGTGTGAAGGCAATCATGAACGTTGTGACCGGGAGCGAGTTGGTTACAGGTAGGGCATCTGTACTGGGGACAGTCTGCTTGATAATGACACCTACCTCCGCATAGAAAGCACGTAGTGGTGGAGGAGGCAGGAAGAGGTCTAGTGGCAGGTTGGAGTACACGATGAGGGGAAGACAATACCCATTAGCCATTAGGGAGAGTGAGTAGGAACTCTCAATTAGCTACGATAACTCCTTGGTCAAGTTCAAAGGTGGATATTCCCGTTGGTTCTTCAGAGTCCAGGAAGACAGAGGATGTGGAGGTAGAGATGGGGGAAGATGGAGGTGGAGGTGAAGAGATTTGCTCCTCCAAAGGGACGTGGAGTGGGGCCGGAGAGGCCGGGGCAGTGGTAGGGGGTGATGGAGAAGTAGATGAAATAAGAGGCATATTGGTTATAGTAGAAATAGATTCCAGGTAATGGTCACATTCCTGCAGGGAAAGGGAAAGGTATACACGTCTGAAGGTAGGGAAAATTAACTCAGGTGGAATCATAGAAACATACGTATCAAAACTAAATAGATAGAGTACAGAGAGAATTCTTTTGGGGATTTTATTGATAGCTAAACGTAAGGGGATTCCCACCATGGGAGGGGTGTCAGAAGGAATGCAACGATGATGATAGTATTAAACACGAGCTGCCTCATGGAACAGTCTAACTAGCTCCTGGGTGACTTCGTCTTCTTGGTACAGCGGGAGGACCTCTACCTCGTGGAGGAGCTGGGGGTCCGCGAGAATGGTGCTGTAGAGGATGAAGGTGGCGGAGGTGGGCAAGAATGTAGGCCATACTCGCGACGATCTGAGTTGTGCATACCCAGACAACAATGAGGAGAAAGACGAGGAAGAAGAAAGCATGTTCACAGGCAGTTAGAATGTCTGAGTCGATGGGCATCTAATGATGGTGAGGGAACATGGTTGCCCAATATATGGTGATTACAATAGTGGCAACCAGGATGAGGCAGAGAAAAAGGATGGAGATGATCAGCTGGATGTTCATGTGGTCCATGGCACACCCTGGTTACCGCAGCTGATTGTGACGTTTATAATCTGTCAAAATAGAGGCAGTGTGATGGAGATTACTCTCTGGTTCCCAAGTGTTTTCGGATGGGGCGTAACCTTTCCATTTGATAAGGTAATGATAGTGACCAGGGGTTCCCTTGTGGGCTAGGATGGCCTCGACTTCGTATTCTTCTTCGTCATCTATAGTCTCTGGGGGGGGTTCTAGAAACGGGGGGCTGTAGGCAGGGGTTTGTTTAAATGAGGATAAGAGAGAGGCATGGAATGTGTCATGAATTCTCCAAGACTTGGGGAGCTTAAGATGATAGACAAGTGGGGAAAGGACTTGGGTGATCTCAAATGGTCCCATCCGTTTGGGAGCTAGCTTCCGTGATGGGAATGGGATGCAAAGATGAGTGGCTTCCAGCCACACCTTATCTCTGACTTTCCAAGAAGAAAATCTGGTTGCCTGGTGTCTTTTCATAGCCAGGCATGCTGAGCTGTGAGCCGCTAGAGCTTCGTCTCTTGCCTTATTCAGGATGTCCATCCTGGCTGAGAGTGTGGGAACGAAGGTCTTTGTGAGGGGAGGAAAAGCCCTGGGCTTGTAGCCCAGCATGAGATGGAAAGGGGATTTCTTAGTGGAGGAGTGTGGACACGCATTGTGCTGGAACTCTGCAGTGGTAAGGAATTTGGCCCATTCGTGTGGGTTGTTTCCACAGAAGATTCTTAGATACGTCTTGAGTTCCTGGTTGGTTCATTCCGTCTGGCCATCAGTTTGTGGGTGGTATGCAGTGGATAGTTTAACATCATAATGGAGTAGTCTGGCCAACTCTTGAGCCAGCGCAGAGGCAAACTGGGGTCCTCTATCAGAGATGATTGAATCCTGCAGACCAAACCGTTTGAATACATGGTCATGGAAAAGGCGAGCTACCCCCAATGCATTGATGGTTTTATGACATGGAGTGAGAATTACCCCCTTTGTAAGCCCATGGTCAACCATGACCATGATGGAATCGAACCCTTCAGAAAGGGGTAGGTCCATGATAAGGTCCACTGACAATTGTTTGAATGGCAGGGTGGTAGTGGAGGGGATTGGTGAGAGTGGGGGGATGTTGGGGTGAGTGTTGGCTTTGGACGTTTGACATGTGGGGCATCCATTGACAAAGTTTTTGACAAAGGTGGCGAGTCCTGGCCACCAGAAGTCTTGTTCCAATAGGGCTTTGGTGTGAAATTGGCCTGCATGACCTGTGGTGGGAGAAGTATGGAATGTGTGGAGTAGGGAGGACTGATGCTCAGGTGGGACATATAACCTATCCTTGTAGAAAAGGTGGCCATTGTCGAATTTCCAGTCTGCTACTACTGATCTAGAAAACAGTGGAGATCCGAGTTGTGCAGCCTTGAGTGCCTTGAGAACTAAGGGATCTGTGGCAGAGGAGAGTTGGATCTTGTGTAGTAGGGTGGTGTCAAGTGCTTGGATGATGGTGGGTTCAGGGACAATGGAGGAGTCGTTGTTATCAGCGGAGGTGTCTAGGAAGGATCGTTGAGATAGGGCATCTGCTGGGCCCATTTTGGTTTCTGGCATAACCTGCCAGATGAGATCATAGTTCTGTAGGAAAAGTGACCAACGCGCTTGATGTCTGGAGAGTTTGTGAGGGTCCCTAATGTAGGATAAGTTTTTGTGATCGGTGATGATGGTGACGGGATGGGATGAGCCTGACAAGTACTGTCTCCATTCTTCTAGAGCCAGGATGATGGCGAGTAGTTCTCTGTCATAGATGTCATAGTTCCTTTCGGCTGATGAGAAGGTCTTAGAGAAGTAGGCACAGGGGTGGTTGTCACCATTCATGTCCTTTTGGAGTAGAACAGCTCCTGCTGCCAGAAGAGAGGCATCCATCATTACGGAAAATGGTTTGCTGGGGTCGGGGAGTGCTAGGACTGGGGCAGAGATGAAGGCATCTTTGAGGGTTTCAAAGGCGTGTTGTTGTTGGGGAGTCCACTTCTAGGGTTGATCCTTCCGGGTAAGGAAGGTAAGTGGAGATACAATGTTGGAGAAGTTGGGGATGAACTTCCGGTAGAAATTGGCAAATCCGAGGAAACTTCGAATTCCCTTGACCGAGGATGGGGGTTGCCATTCCTTTATGGCATTAAGTTTGACTGGGTCCATTTGAAGTTTCCCCTGTCCAATGATCATTCCTAGGTATTCCATGGTGGGGGTGTCGAATGAACACTTTGACAGTTTCAAGGTCAATTGGTGTTTCTGAAGGCGATTGAAAACCTGCTTGGTTCGCTGGTGGTGGGTTTCTAGGTCATCCTTGGTGTGAATCCCAATATCATCCATGTAGATCTTAAGCCATCCTTCTGCCAGGAAGTCCACAAAGATGTGGTTCATAAATGCCTGAAACGTTGGTGGCGCGTTGCAGAACCCAAAGAACATGACAGTAGGTTCGTAGAGTCCGAGGGGGGTGATGAAGGCAGCTTTTCACTGGTCTTCCTCTCGAATACGAATGTTGTTGTATCCCCACCGGATGTCTAACTTGGTGAACAGAGTGGACTCTTTCATGTCGTCAACTAGATCTGAGATGAGGGGCAGGGGATAGGCATTGCGAACTGTGTGGGAGTTAAGGTACTGATAGTCCTGGCAGGGACGTAGTGTGCCATCTTTCTTGGGAACGAAGAAAAATGGGGAGGCTTGTGGGGATTTTGAAGGGAGGATATGACCAGTTTTAAGATTTTCGTCAATGAACGCTTTGCAAGCATCCTTTTTTTTGGGGTTCAGGGGATATACTTTGGCGATTTTTGGAAGAAAGGAGGGCTTTAGATCAATGGTGTGGTCATAGGGTTGATGGGGGGGTAAAGCGTTGAAGGTGGTTTCTGAGAATATGTCTTCGTACTCCTTGCACCAATCTGGTAATGAGGTGGTCTGGGGGGGGTTGTTCTGTGCTAGTTGGGTGGAGATGGTGATTTTGTTAAGACTCTCTTTGAGATGACCCTGTGGGAGCAGAAGGGATTTTGTTTGCCAGTCAATCTGGGGATTCCACTTCTGCAGCCAAGGCATCCCAAGGATCACCTGCTTCTTTCCGAGTCCCAGAATGAGTAGATCAATGTTGTCAGAAAATTCCTCGTATGTGAGTTCCGCCTTAAGCTTTGCTCGAATGGTTCCATGGTGGTTTTCAGTTCCATTAACGTTTCAAGCTTTGATGGGTTCGAAGAGGGCACGTATGCCTCGGTTTAAGCCAGGGACTAGGGACTTATCGATGAAGTTCCCTGTAGCTCCACTATCAATAAGTGCAATAGTTTCAACGGTTTTGGACTGTACTTGGAGACAAATGGGGATTCGAATCGTACGGTAGCTAGGCAGTCCTACGATTACATGGGAGGGAGACGTTGACACACCCTCTCCTTCTAAAAAGACGTTGCGGGGAGTTGTTCATCTGGGGAGTCCTCATAGCAAGCTTGGAGGACCTGGAGGATCTCGTCCTCATTCTTTCCCTGGGTTTGGAGGTGATGGACAAACGTCTGTGATGCGGAGAGGGTGGGTGCGCATGAAGGAGCAGGAGCAGTGGGGGTGGAGCCAGAAACTGCAGGTATCGTAGTGGTGGGAGCAGTTGCAATGGTTTGGCTGGGAGGGTTATGGGGGTGGGAACGACATTGGGTGGCATTGTGGCCCGTGCAGCGGCATCAGAAACAACATCCTTCTCTGATGCACTTGGCCCTTTCCTGGGGGGTTAACTTGGTGAGTCAAACAGCGTCGACGTCCATGGCGTTTGGGTCTCTGGGGGTTCTAGGGAGGGAAGGGGTGGGTCTTCCTTTCTTCAAGGCTTTGATACGAGCGATCTATGTGTGAAAAACTTTGGCTTTATCCAGCCATTCTCCAATGAGGAGGGGGACCTTGTCCATAGAGAGGACCATGATGGCGATCCGCTGGTCAATGCCCAAAGAGAAAGCGTCGATGAGCATGGCATGATCTGTAATCCTGGCTCTGGTGGCTAGATTCTGGAATTCCGTGATGTACTTCTGGAACCCATCATTGATCTCTCTGTTAGGCTTGCGGAAAGATTTCTGGACCAGCTTGGTCAAGGTGAGACGTGCAGTGGCCTTAGTATCAAAAGGGAAAAAGGTTTCCTCAAAGTTGGTTACGAACTTATCGAAGGTCTTTTCTGTGGCTGCGGTATTGGGATCTGCTAGTTTGTCATACCAGAGTTCAGAGAAGGGGACGGCTCTTCCCTTGCTAAGTTTGTTCAAGGTGGTTATAATCTTGGTTTCATCATCGTGGTAGAGAGTGGAGTTGATGGCGAAGTAGGCTTTCATGGCTTTAATCTAGTGGGTAGCATCATCTTGTTCTCCAGAAAAATCAGCAGGGAGGGCTGCTTTGAGCTCCGTGGTGTGGGTGGACATGGGGATGACTGGGGATGGGGTGCGAGTGGGAAACAGTGGGGTCAATGGGCGCGAGGGTGCTAGAGGGGGACTAGGGCCACGGTATGGTGGGGTTTCTATGGGAGTGGATGAAGGGAGCCCAGGGAGTCGCCTGGGGGCTGGGGATGCTGGGGGGGTTCTCTCCGGACTAGAGTGAGCGCTATATGCTCGAGAGATTCGATGAGAGGGTCTATGGGCAATGGTGATTCAGTGGGTGCATTCGACTCTTAAATAAGAGGGACATAGGGATATTCTTGGTCTTTTGTTATGCGAGTAGCCAGAGTTTGCTACCTAGAGACAAAGGGTACTGGGAGTGGGCTAAGATGGTGGAGTCTTCAAGGGTGCAGGAATTTCTGGGACGCAAAGGGCTCAAGGGGCACGGTGCAGGTGTTGCAGCGGACTCAAGACTACGTATAATTGCATAGACCAAGAATGTAGACTACGATACATGGCTGGAGTTTATAAGGGTAACTGATGGAAGTGCAAAGAAGGTCATGGAAAGGTGGGGATACTAAGCCGTCGTGAGAGAGACGACTGTGGAGAGATAAGCATCCCAAAACAACGGTAAAGGATACGAAGATTATAATGCAAGGAAAGCTGCGGAACGTGGAGACATCACCAGGATGAAGTATTGTTCAATATAATGAAAGAAGAATGGCGGGGCATACTGAGGAATAAGGAAGCTAAGGAGAAAAATGTAGTGGTGAATGTAGAGAATCGTAACAAGACTAGTCATATGTTATTAGGGCTTATATGTCCAGCCACAAATTTGGACTCTAACCAACAATTAATAGAGTCATGCAGATCAATCAAACTCCACCACACAACTCCACATCTGAACTCCATACTCCACTCAGCCATATGGCCTTCAAGGGCTCAGGTCTAAAAGGGGGATACTGTCATATCCCAGACTTCAACTCCAGTCAGTATAGCACATGTGATGATCCTTGCCGTCTCGTACAATGGTCTCTGGTAGACTCTTCATCGTAACGAACTTAGTGTATACTTTTTGCTTGATCTTATCTTATCATTTCATGACTAATCTGATCGTGCTTATCTTCTGCTCTTCTTTCCAATCAGATCTATCTCCATTTGGCTATTCTTTGCCATGGTTATTACCATGTCCTTCTAGACTTCTAACATGTGTAGCCAACACCCTTTTAATCACTGCATGATTCTTTTCATTTCTGTGCTGTGCATAGCTATGGCACAGCCCAGTTCATTACTGCTGTTATGGCTTCTCTTCCATTTGATCTGCCACCCACAGTATCAAATGTGTTACTCATTTCCACTCCCCTCAGCCCTAAAGGCTGTGGTATGCCTTTATTGCTATTGGATAGCTACAACATGGACACTTACCTTAGTCGCATCCCTACTGCATAGGCATAGCATTCTACCTAATCAGGTATTAGGGTTAGACAAACATGTACAAATAGTATAGTAGTATATAAACCCCAAGAATGATGCTGGGTAGATCTCTAGCCTAGTCTCTTGGTTTCCACCTGAACTTGACTACTAAGCCTCAAGCCTCATCAACTCTCTACTAACCATAGTGAGTTAGTACTTTTTCTTTTCTTTTTAGCTAATAGTTGGTAGTAGTAAAGCTGGTTCAAGTTCCCTCTTGGGTTCAGCTGTTTCAATGTTCATCTTGATCAGGGCAGAATTTGATATGTAAATGTGGCCTTGCAGATCATGCAACAAGCCATCTTCTCCTTCAAGTAAAAAGTGTTTTCTGCCAAGATACATGGTATCTTTCTCTGTGAGCCTACAAAGCTTATTGAATATAGATTTATTAAGTCATTTGCCTTCATCAGAGATGAGAATTAGAGTTCCTTGCTTCATAGATCCAATCTGCTCTGGTAGAATTACCAATACTCCTTTATTGTTCGTTTCTATTCCTATAGCATGATCTTCTCTTCTAAATAAAGCATCAGCCTTTCCCATTGTAGCTCCTGGCTTATGAATCCATTTTAGCTGAAACTGCAAGAGATATTGTACCCATCTTGCTTGTTGGTGATTTAGATCTTGCCTGGTTTGGTACCATTGGAGGTTTTGGTGATCATTCCAAACTTCCACAGGAAATCTAGCTTCTTTGAGATAATGTCTCCACTCCTCCAATGCCCTTATTACTGAAAGCATTTCTTTGTTAAATATGGGGTAATTTTGTTCTGCTAGTTGCATACTATAAGAAGCATATGCTACTGGATGCCACTTGTCTTCTTTCTTTACAAAGAGTACTGCTCCCATGGCATAATCTGAAGCATCGGCTTCTAACCAGAATTCACAATCTATATCTGGATAAGCCAGTACTGGGGCTATGATGAAAGCAGTTTTAAGCATTTCAAATGCTTTCTGTTGATTATCTCCCCATTGAAAAGGTGTTTCCTTTTTTAGGAGATCATTAAGTGGTCTAGCCATTTGCAAAAAATTGAGAATGAATCATCTATAGAAGTTGGCTAATCCCAGAAAACTTCTTACTCCCTTGAGATTGGAAGGAACGGGCCATTGTGTTATGGCCTCAACCTTCTTTGGGTCCATAGAGATTCCATTCTTTCCCACAATCATGCCAAGAAAATCTACTTCTGTGATACAAAAGCGGCATTTGGGGGCTTTTACAAAGAGGTCATTCTCCTTCAATCTTTTGAGAACTTCTAGTACAATGTGATTATACTCTGCTTGATCTGAGGTTTTGGTGAAGATGAGTAGATCATCAATATAGACTACCACCATGTCATCCATGTCTGTGAAGATTTCATTCATCATCACTTGGAATGTGGCTGGGGAGTTGCATAATCCGAAATACATTACTAATGGTTTATATGCTTCTCAGAAGCATACAAAGGTGGCTTTCCATTCATCCCCTTCTTTAATGTGCATGTTATTGTATCTCCATCTAAGATCCATTTTGGTAAACAATTTTGCATCTTTGAGCTTATCAACTAATTGTGATATTAGGGGTAATGGGTAGTTATTTTTAATGGTTCATTCATTTAGATAGTGATAGTCCTATATCATATGTTTTCCTCCATCCTTCTTTGGAATGAAGAATACTGGGGATGTTTGGGGTGATTTAGATGGTTGAATATACCCTTTTTGCAACTGTTCATTTAGGAATGCAGTTACTTCTTCTTGCTCATCTAGAGATAGGGGTATAATTCTTTCTTTCTTTCTTGGGTTTGAAATCATCTTGCAAATCGATTGCATGATCCCATGGTTTTCATAATGGCATTCTTTCCAATTCCTTTTTGGAAAAGACCATGAGATAATCATGATATTCTTTAGGAACTAATTGTTCAGGGGGTACTTCTTTTGGTTGTACTCATTCTAGAACCTCATTCTTGTCTTGTTGATGGATCCAATTGTACACCTGGTACGATTAATCTTGCTGTTCTTTTTGTAGCATTTGTAAAAACTTGCTTGGGGTGGAATCACCTTGTTGGAGATTTCAACAGTGCTGGGGACATCTTGTCAATCAAACCTTTCCAGTAGTCCAATCTATTTCCAGGTTGTGGCACTGTAACCACTCATATCCTAGAATAAATTCGAACTTCCCTAGATCGGTGACCTCTGCTGTCAATTTCTTACAATGACCTTCATATTCTATAACAAGCTGACAATTATGCGTTATTTTTCCTGCAGTGTTTAGAGTTCCATCAGTGTTGTATATAGGGATGGGATGTCTTAACAGGGTTAAAGGTAAGTGAAGACACTGTGCAAATGTTTGATCAATGAAGATCATGTTCATGCTAGAATTTAGGAGGGCAGTGGTTTTTGTAAAAGGAATATTGATTTTTGGGGTTATTCAGATAGAAAGCACTATATCCTTCTGGGGATTTAGAGTTCATAAGAAATGAAATTCTTCTTCCTTTCTTTTGGATAATAGCTCATCTAAATCTGACTCAGTCAGATTAGAATACATTGTTCTTATGTCATGTCATTTTTGAGCATTGATATGAGCTTCTTCATCCATACTCCTTATCTCAACTATCTCTGGGAAAATCTCCTTGCCATTTATTATAAGTGAATTAAGCACCAATGTTTTGTCCTGGCCAAGCTCATTATCTAAATGAGACCCACTTGATGGCAAAGATAATGTTTCCTTTATTTCACATAGAACTTCTTGTTTTGTGTTTGGTTAAAGACCGTATTCTTGTATGGATGCCAATAGGCATTAGTTATTCTTGGTGAATCTGTGAAGTATCCTGGATCTTCTTTTCTAAAGTAAAATCTTAAATCCTTATAGGACTTCACCCTCCTTATTGCCAGGTTCTTGAATGGACAATTTTTTGTATGAACTCCCCATTCTTGAAAGCAATAGATACATTGATATGTTGGGATGTTGCATTGTAGGAAGGAGTGTCCCTTTTGCTTGCAGTTAAAACATTCTATGTTGTTGCTGCACAGTGAGACATGTTTTCCTCCAACCCATAAGCATTCAATGCATCCTTGTTGTATTAGTGAACAATCCCACACTTCATGTCCTATTTGAGAACAGTGTAGACACCACCCTCGCTTTGTCATTAAGATTTCCACTTCTTCTTCTAATGTAGGTGAGTGCATTTCTCTTTCTAAGAGGTTTTGTTCATCATTTGCTAAATCTGGATCTTTTCGTATCCTTTGATAAAGATCTTCCAGATTTATTCTTTCTGGTTCATGATTCAATTGTCTGGGTGAGTTTATTCTGGAATCAGAGAGTTCTTCATCCTCTGATTCAGAGAGTTGTTCATTTCCTTCCTGGTCAGTGACCTGCACTTTCCATTGTTATATTCGCAGTTGCAAGTTTACCATAAAAAGAAAAACTAAGGCCATAAAGAAATCCATCATTGTTTGTTTGTTTGATCCCACAGAGTGTGACAATCCTTGCCGTCTCATATATGGTCTCTGGTAGACTCTTCATCACAACGGACTTAGTGAATACTTTTTTGACCAATCTTATCTTATCGTTTCATGACTAATCTGATTGTGATTATCTTCTGCTCTTCTTCCTGATCAGATCTATCTCCATTTGGCTATTCTTTGACATGGTCATTACCGTGTCTCTCCTAATCTTCTACCGCGTGTAGCCAACGCCCTTTTAATCACTGCATGATTCTATTCATTTCTGTGCTGTGCATGGCTATGGTACAGCCCAGTTCATTACCACTGCTGTGGCTTCTCTTCCATTTGATCTGCCACCTGCAGTATCAAATGTATTATTCATATTCGTTCCCCTCAGCCCTAGAGGCTGTGGTATGCTTTTATTGCTATTGGATAGCTACAACAAGGACTCTTACTTTAGTCATGGTCCTACTGTGTAGGCATAGCATTTTATCTAATCAGGTATTAGGGTTAGACAAACATGTACAAATAGTATAGTAGTATATAAACCCCAAGGATGACGCTGGGTAGATCCCTAGTCTAGTCTCTTGGTTTTCACCTGAACTTGACTACTAAGCCTCAAGCCCACTCATCAACACTCTCTACTAACTGTAGTGAGTTAGTACCTCCCTTATTCTTTTAGCTAATAGTTGTAGTAGAGCTGGTCTACGTTCCCAAGAGGGTTCAGCCACTTCATTAGACTAGACTCTTATTTTCTCTAGTGACCCCTTCTACTACAGGACCTGTACTAACAAGTGCCAGTGTCCTTCCCCCAGTTCCACCACTCCCTTCATCCCTTCATCGTCAGTCGCCAACAGGCAGAGCCGAGAGAAGCGCAAAAACCAGCCGCACAGGTCCTAGAGGGTGGGAACAGATCAGAGTCGCCTGCCACTGCCTTTTTACAAGAGTTAGAGGCTTCTTTACCAGGCTTCCCCCATTAGAACTTGATCATCAGAGATATGATCACAGGAGATCTGAGAGAAGAGAACAGCTGTGAAAAGAGTACATTGCCAGCCACCGACATGAAGAAAGAGGACGTAGTCGTCCACCTTATACTATCCACCCCTATGAAGTACGAGAGAGAGTCAGAGTCCCCCGACCTCCTCCTTCCACCTACCCCCGACCTGAACGACTGCAGCCTAGGGCTGAGCGTTATAGACACCGCAGATTGGTTACCTCTGCAGAGACTGCCCTCAAAAGAAGAGAGGGGATTTTATGCTATAGCTTCGATGGTTCAGGCAAATTTCTATAGCCGAACCTTTAATATTCCCAAGCACTGCCTATCAGAAGGGTGGTCTGAATACAAGTTCGAAGAAGCACCTGCTGCACTGCCACTGCCTAGAAAAAGGTAAAGAAGACAATACCAGCAGGAGATAAAGAGGGGAATAGAAAGAGGAAGTAGGATAGGATTAAGAAACATCCCACCTCGCTCTTACAAATATTAAATGCAATTAATTGTTATTCTCCTCTTCTTCAGTCTGATTTTTTACATCATCACAATCTACTTCCTTAGGTGGATTGCCAAGTATGCAACCAATTCACAGGTCCCAATCCTCTTTGTTGGAAACAGGACAAGAACTTTTCGCTCTCTCTTTTCAGCATTTATTGGAGTAGTACCAGCTACCAATGCTACCTCAGAAGGTTGGATTTTTGGTGAAGGACTCCACTGCAACCCCAACAACTGTTAAATGATCTCAACACTTGAGCTCATTCTCGCCATCATCATAGGACTTTTCCTAGTAACCCTTGCTTTCATTACCTGGATCGTAAAACAAGTTGTAGAATGAAACGCACCCATATTCGCAGTAGTACACATATACAAGACCGAAGAAAATCCATTTGGAGTAAGCTTCAGCATCGTAAGCCTGACTAAAGCCTCCGGAGATAATTGGAGATACCACAGAGGTTGGTTTAATGAGAATGATTGGCACATTCCTGAATTAGTAAGATCTGATCAAGCAGATGATAATGAAACCATTGCTGCCTGGGAATAAACTATCATGGCACTACCCAAGCACCTTGCCAATGCACTAGACACGCTAGCTGGATCATCCAAAAATGACCTGTCCCAGTTAGAAATACATCTTAAGAAATATTTAGACATGCATAGCTGGGCTATGGAACAAATATTATGCGAAAACAAAAAGCTATGAGAAGACATGGAAGAAATGGAGAAACAAGTAAAATCTGATTCCTCTTCCCACAGAACTAGCAGAATCACCAAGATTGTAGCAGATCCAGGCGAATATGATGGCACAAGAGGAAGGAAGTTCGAAGAATGGTGGACGAAAGCACAAGTATGGAGACAAGAAAACATAGGAGCTCTACGTGGAGAAGCGGGAGTAAAAGCCATACTATCATGAATGACAAAAGGAGATGCAGGAGCCTTTGCATGAGCCCATCTCAATAAGCTCCTAAAAGGAGATTCGACAGATTGGCCGGAGTTCAAAAAGCTTATAGAACTTCATTTCTGCCTTACCAATGAGAAAGAATGGGCAAGAAGACAAATCGAGAATCTAAAACAAACCGATAAGATGATGGTTGCCCAATATCTCATAAAATTAGAAAATTACCTAGCAACAGCCAAATATGATGGAGATCATATCTTGCAAATCATGGAAAGAAACATGAATCAAGATATGATCAAATACCTTTTCTTATGAGATGGTCACTATAAAGAATGCGCCATCTTCATGACTAAAGTAAAAGAGTATGGAGAACAACAGGAGCTTTTAGGATTCATAAGATGAGGAATGGCAGATAGGATCAGCTGACCTGCAAGAGATCCAAATGCCATGGATGTAGAGTCGACCACCCCTAAAATGTTTCAATTGTCAAGGACCCCACATGGTGTCAAAATGCACTAAATCAAAGAAGGCATGTGAAAAGTGTAAGTTCCTCAGAGGAGAACATGCCAAATGATGTGCTACAGGAGTGCCCTCACAAAAAATTCAAGAAATAACAACTGATTCCCCTCCTTCAAAAGGAAAAGAGCGGGATTGGAGTAAATCTATTGAAGGAATGAAGTTTGACAAAGCCAGAGCATGGTTCCAGGATTACGAAGCAATTTCCAAAAAGGGAAAAGACTAGGGTAACCCCCGAAGTCTGGGAAAGGAGGAAGCCTGAATCAATACACTATTCTGGAAATAGAAGAAACTTTATCTTTGCTGTCATGCAGGTCTCATCTAGAAGATGAGCTTGGCCGGGACGAAACACCAGTGCTTGATTCGCATACAACCCATACAAAGAAAGTTTTCCCAGAAGTAGTGGAGATAAGGAGTATGGAAACAGCCTTACCCACACCAGAACAGAAAAGACATGACATCAGATCTATGTACCCAAATTTGACAGATCAAGATCTAGATGATCTAATCCCCGAGTTGAAAGAAGAAGATTTCTGATTCCTAAGAACAATTAATCCTCAAAAGGATATAGTTCTACTGATAAAGATAACCCCTAAACTCAACATACCCTTTATGAAAGCATCCGCCCTCCTAGATTCTGGAGCAAACACGATCTTCATTGATCAAAGTTTTGCACAGCGTCTTCGTCTACCTTTAAACCCTTTACAACACCCAATATCGGTGTATAATGCTGATGGTACCCTCAATGTGGCTGGAAAAATAACACATAATTGTCAGCTTGTTATGGAATATGAAGGTCATCATGAGAAATTGACAGCAGAGGTCACTGATTTAGGAAAGTTCGAATTCATTTTGGGATATGAGTGGTTACAGCGCCACAACCCAGAAATAGATTGGACTACCAGATCAGTTCGATTGACGAGATGTCCCCAACACTGCTGAAATCTCCGAAAAGGTGATTCTACCCCAAGCAAGTTTTTACAAATGCTACAAAAAGAACAGCTGGATCAAAGTTACCAGGTGTACCATTGGATAAATTCCTTAGAAAGGAATGATGACAAAAAGAAAGTATTAGAACGAGTACAACCTAAGGAGATACCTCCAGAACAATTAGTCCCAAAAGAGTACCATGATTATCTAACAGTCTTTTCAAAAAAGGAATCCGAAAGAATGCCGTTACGAAAACCTTGAGATCATGCTATAGAACTAAAGGATGAATTCACTCCCAAAAAAGGAAGAATAATACCCCTATCCATAGACGAACAAGAAGAGGTAACAGCATTCCTAGATGAACAACTGCAAAAGGGATATATTTGACCCTCAAAGTCACCTCAAACATCACCCGTCTTCGTCATTCCAAAGAAAGATGGAGGAAAACGAATGGTACAGGACTATCACTATCTCAACGAAAGAACCATCAAAAATAATTATCTGTTACCCCTCATATTGCAATTAGTCGATAAACTCAAAGATGCTAGATTGTTTACGAAGATGGATCTTCGCTGGGGATACAATAACGTGTGCATCAAAGAAGAAGATGAATGGAAAGCTGCTTTTGTTTGCTTCTGAGGAGCTTACGAACCATTAGTCATGTACTTCAGCTTATGCAACTCTCCAGCAATGTTTCAAGCAATGATAAATGAAATCTTTGCTGACATGGATGATGTCATCGTTGTCTATATAGATGATCTCCTGATATTTACCAAGACAGACGATCCAAAGGAACATGACAAAATCATGCTGGAAGTACTCAAAAGACTAAAGGAAAATGATCTTTTTGTGAAAGCCCCCAAATGCCGCTTTCGTGTCACAGAAGTAGATTTTCTTGGCATGATTGTGGGAAGGAACAGCATTATCATGGATCCCAAAAAGGTTGAGGCTGTGACACAATGGCCCATTCCCATGAATCTAAAAGGAGTACGAAGTTTCTTAGGATTAGCAAACTTCTATCGGAGATTCATTGAAAATTTCTCACAAATGGCTAGACCATTAAATGACTTGCTAAAGAAAGAAACCCCGTTCTTATGGGAAAAACCACAACAAATGGCATTTGAAACACTAAAGAATGCTTTCATCACTGCCCCAGTTTTAGCATATCTGGATATAGACTGTGAATTTCGTTTAGAAGCAGATGCATCAGATTACACCACCGGAGCAGTGCTCTCAATAAAGAAAAATGATAAGTGGCATCCTGTCGCTTACACTTCTCACAGCATGCAACCAGCCGAACAAAATTACCCCATCTTGAACAAAGAGATGCTCTCAGTCATAAGATCATTAGAAGAATGGAGACATTATCTCGAAGGAGCCAGATTTCTGGTGGAAATCTGGAATGATCATCAGAATCTTCAATGGTATCAGACGAGGCAAGATCTGAATAGGAGGCAGGCACGATGGGCACAATATTTATCTCGATTCAATCTAAAATGGATACATAAGCCCAGAGCTACCATGGAAAAAGCCGATGCCCTCTCTAGAAGAGAAGATCATGCCATAGGCATAGATCAAGACAATAAAGGAGTGTTAGTCATTCCACCGGAGCAAATTGGATCTATGGAGCAAGATACTCCAATTCTTATCTCTGATGAAGGTGAACGACTTAATAAATCTATATTCAATGAGCTTTGTAAGCTTATGGAGAAAGATACCATATATCTTGGCAGAAAACACTTTTTACTCAAAGGAGAAGATGGCTTGTTGCATGACCCACAAGGCCGCATATATATACCAGATTCTGCTCTGATTAAGATGGACATTCTCAGACTCTATCATGATTCACCAATAGCCAGTCACCCAGGAAATGAGAAGACCTTGGAATTAATTTCCAGATTTTATTGGTGGCCAAGAATATCCACTTTCGTAAAAGACTACATCAGTCATTGCAAAAAATGTCAATGTTTCAAAGGAACAAATAAAGCCCCTAGTGGTCTTTTACAACCCTTACCTATTCCAGAAAGACCTTGGAGTCACATTTCCGCAGATTTCATCACAGATCTACTGCAATCTAGATCATTCAATTCCATTCTCACAGTAGTAGATCGATTTTCAAAAGAAGTTGAACTTATCCCTTGCACTAAGCAGTGCAGTGCCCTGGATACGGCACAATTGTTTCTAAATCACATATGGAAGCATCACGGTCTTCCATCTTCCATTATTTTAGATTGAGGACCACAATTTGCTGTGCAAGTAATGAAAGAGATCAACAAAGCATTATCTATTGAAACCAAACTCAGCACTGCATTTCACCCTCAAACAGACGGACAATTGGAGATTATTAATAAGGAAGTTCAGAAGTTTCTGAGAATCTTTTGTTCAGAAAAACAAGATCAATGGGCAGAATGGCTTGCCATTGCCCAGTTTTCCATAAACTCTAAACAACACGCTTCTACCAAGAAGACCCCTTTTGAAGTCACACACATGTATAATCCTCGAATGGGAATAGAACCGCCAAAAACAGATAAGGCACCAGCTGCTGTAAAATTCACTGATGAGATAACCACCACATTTGAGCAAGTACGACAGAATATAAAAGTGGCTCAGGCACATCAGAAGAAATATGCAGATCAATCACGCAGCAATTCCCCTAGATTCAGTGTGGGCCAACAAGTTTGGCTATCAACTGAAAATTTGAAACTCACCTGAGCTTCTAAGAAGCTGTCAGAAAGATGGCTAGGTCCATTCACCATCACAAAGTTAATGGGAACCAATGCAGTGGAACTGAAACTTCCCCGATCCATGAGAATTCATCCAGTTGTGAATATCTCCCGTATTAAACCCTATAAGGAATGCCTAGCAGGTTAGCTGGTTGAACGGCCAGGTCCTGTCAAGGTTACAGAAGATAGAGATAATGAATGGAAAGTTGATTTCATAGTGGACAGCAGATATTGGAAGCACTGACTGGAGTATCTGATACACTGGAAAGGATATGACAAAACTGATTGAACTTGGAAACCGCATTCCAACCTCACTAATGCCAAAGAGGCTATTTCCAACTTCTATAAACAACATCCTTCAGCTCTGTGAGCCCTTACCATCGAACCCAATCAGTTTCTCTTCCTTTTTCAGAAACGTCCCAAAAATATTACCACCATTGCGACTCATCGTCTCCCCTTCAATCATTTGGACAATGATCTTTAAGCGGGGGGTAGTGTGATGATCCTTGCCGTCTCGTATATGGTCTCTGGTAGACTCTTCATCACAACGGACTTAGTGAATACTTTTTTGACCAATCTTATCTTATCGTTTCATGACTAATCTGATTGTGATTATCTTCTGCTCTTCTTCCTGATCAGATCTATCTCCATTTGGCTATTCTTTGACACAGTCATTACTGCGTCTCTCCTAATCTTCTACCGCGTGTAGCCAACGCCCTTTTAATCACCATGTGATTCTATTCATTTCTGTGCTGTGCATGGCTATGGTATAGCCCAGTTCATTACTGCTGCTGTGGCTTCTCTTCCATTTGATCTGCCACCTGCAGTATCAAATGTATTATTCATATCCGTTCCCCTTAGCCCTAGAGGCTGTGGTACGCTTTTATTGCTATTGGATAGCTACAACAAGGACTCTTACTTTAGTCATGGTCCTACTGTGTAGGCATAGCATTTTACCTAATCAGGTATTAGGGTTAGACAAACATGTACAAATAGTATAGTAGTATATAAACCCCAAGGACGACACTGGGTAGATCCCCAGTCTAGTCTCTTGGTTTTCACCTGAACTTGACTACTAAGCCTCAAGCCCACTCATCAACACTCTCTACTAACTGTAGTGAGTTAGTACCTCCCTTATTCTTTTAGCTAATAGTTGTAGTAGAGCTGGTCTACGTTCCCAAGAGGGTTCAGCCGCTTCACAGAGTTTGTAACTCTTCTTCAATCCTTTGCAATATCCAAAGCAAATCTTCTGGGTTTATGGGTTCGACTTGTAATACTTCTTTAATGAACTGTTCTAGTTCCATTCACTGTTGTTGGTAACTGTATCCAAATCACTTCTTCTGGGCTGTGACCACCAAGAAGTGTTGTTGTTCCACTAAGATCTATATCTCCAATTTTCTCCTGAGGCTTTGGTTGGCGATACCAGTCCTATGCTGAATCTGATTAATCCTCCTTGGATTCTGTAAACGTGTCCTACTAATAGGATAGGAGAATTTCTTGTGATGATGATGTGGATAAACCAAGTGGTGAAAGCTAGCAATAGAACAAAGATTCCTGTGCAGATTCCTAATATGATTTCCAGAATTATCAGTTTATTTGTTGGAGTGATTCTCTGCTTGCCCAACCCTCTGTATGAGCTCCAGTTGCTGGTACTATTCCTATAAATCCTATGAAAGAGAAGTGATTCATTTGTTCCTTTTGTGCGACCACTAGTAGAGGGGTTTGGTTATCAATGATAAACTTGATATACCACTTGATAAACAAAATGGTGGTTACTAAAATGATGAGGCTATAGCTGATCAGGATATAGACCCAAAGCATTCAATGTATTTCTAAAATGGTAAACAAAGCTTCCAATATTGCTTGTTTTCTTTTTAGTTCTTCTTTGTCTTTGATGATCAAGAAGTCATCAACGTAAACTTCTATCATGCAATGCTCAATAGCACTTGTCTTTAAGTGTATCCACATTCCAGGACCTCAGTGGCCTGTTCTTGCCTTACTCTATCTCTGTCTGTTGATGACCTATGATGAAAGAACGAAGGGAACAGTGAAACTAAAATCTCTTCTTAGATTTTCTAAGCCTGTTGGCTTTGTGGGTCCTCTTAGAGGTCTTCACCTGGAAAAGTAAACAAGAGTCTAGTCTAATGAAATGGTAGAATTTATAATGCCTAAGAAACTTCAGTTTCTATCTTCTTCAGCTAAGAGCTACTAATAACAATAAAAAATATAAGCTTAAGTAACAACTCAAGCATGTGAGGCCAAAGTCTAACATGACAAGCTTGAGTGGATAAGACTAAAGCCTAGTAAAAGATAAAGGGGATAGTGAGTCAGACGGTGTTAGCAACAACTTAGACGAGCACTGGGCTCTAGGCTATATGTCCCTGGCCTAGGAGAATCAGTCCTTGGGTAGTATTCAAGAGATAGTACTCTGGAGAGGACCAAGATATCATATTCTGATGGAATCCAAAAGACTAGACTGGGGATCTGCCTAGCATTGTCCTTGGGGTTTATATACTACTATACTATTTATACATGTTTGTCTAACCCTAATACCTGATTAGATAGAATGCTATGCCTATATAGTAGGGATCTGACTAAGATAAGTGTCCATATTGTAGCTATCCAATAGTGATAAAGGTGTACCACAGCCTCTAGGGCTGAGGGGAGCAGAAATGAATAACACATTTGATACTGTGGGTGGCAGATCAAATGGAAGAGAAGCCACAGCAGTGGTAATGAACTGGGCTGTGCCATAGCCATGCACAGCACAGAAATGAAAAGAATCACTCAGTGATTAAAAGAGTGTTGGCTACACATGTTAGAAGTCTAGAAAGACATGGTAATGACTGTGGCAAAGAATAGCCAAATGGAGATAGATCTGATCAGGAAGAAAAGCAGAAGATAAGCATGGTCAGATTAGTCATGAAACGATAAGATAAGATCAAGCAAAAAGTATATGCTAAGTCCATTGTGATGAAAAGTCTACCAGAGACTGTATACAAGATGGCAAGAATCATCACACTCTGTCTTTAAAATACCCAAGAGATAATTCCATTTGTGAGAAAAACTGCATATCCAGTGGTAGACCTTAAAGTCTCCACATCACCTCCCCAATCAGTGTTATAATATGCAACAAGACCATTATTAGGTCCTGTTCCCATATACTAAAGGCAAAGGTCCTTTGTGGTACAAAGATAGCATACAATATGTAATGCTCTCTGCAAATAATCTTTAGTGGGATTTGCAGAAAATTGAAACATCTTGATTATAAAGTATGTGATGTCTGGACAAGTTCCAAGCATGATATAGAGAAGGAATCCAATGACAGATTGATAGCAAGAGTGTAGTGAATCATTAGCTTGATTTGCATTTGGCTTGGAATTGTAGCTAGTAGGAAGAGGGGTAGAAATGGTCTTGTAGTTCTGCAAAGAAAACTTCTTGATCACTTTTTCAGCATAGACACATTGGTCTAAAGTGATAGTTTGTTTCTTGCAGTCTTGAATGATCCACATTCCTAAATATTCCTTAGCTTTTCCCAAGTCTCT
>JBBPUB010000167.1:0-26329 GCA_038094415.1 Xerocomus alliaceus | reverse complement strand
ATACATCTCAGAATTATGTCATTTACATCACCAATCAGGGTCAAGGCATAGCATCTATCAGAAGCTGTCATATTCTTATGTTATTTACTAAATAATCAATTACAACATGATGCTCAAATAAGTGTCCTAATGACATGTCATTTTAAAATGGGCATAGCTTAATGGCATGACAACCAAATCATATGATCCAAGTTGGGTTAGGAAGCCTAGAGTAAGTACTACCTTTGCTTATGCAGGTGTTTGGCCTTGTTTGGTTTCTATCACTGGCAATTTACCAATCTCTTCAAAATGTACCAATATTGGGACACTTTTTTGAGCCACTGTATTATAGTCTTGCAACTTGTAGCATCTGCTATGGGAGCCATACTAGAAAACCCAGAAAGCATGTATAGGGGATATACATTCTTTAGGACAGCTTTTGAATTCATGACCTTTTTCCTTTCAGATAATGGTTACAAATGAATGCTTATCATGTCATCCATCAATGCTATTGATGCATGGCATATGACAATTTGCCTGGATCACCAGGCTGTCACCCCTAATACTCAGCCTTCTTTTTGTTTTCTTAGATATCTAGATATGTCAGAATCCTTTCTTCATGTGGAATTCAAATTGCCTTGCCCTTTGTGTGACAGAAGAATGAAATGAGGCCAGATCTGCAACAACTGGCATTTTCTGGTTTTATGGACATCTCTAGAGCAGATCAAATATTACTGGAGACAGAACTTTATTATATTTTAGACCTTATTAGAATGGGGACCTGAAACATTATGTGTTTTAGAACCATTATCTGCTTAGATTGATCTGGTTTTCTCATCTTCTGATAGCTCTCCCACAATAGACCTGGATATTATCTCATTGATGAACAAAGATTTTGCTAGAATTCAAGCAGAGTCTATATCTGTCATTATACAAGACCAACTCAGAAATTCTGATATTTCTCCATTCTTTCCTTGAACTACTTCTGCTAGACAACTGCTGTCTCACATTATCAACATCCCATCTACACCATCTTCTAGAGCCTCCTCTTCTATACATTCTGAAACTCCATTCATGCCTCCTTCCATTACTTTCATTTGATCTTCACCACCTTTATATAATGTCAGCCCATTACCATCTTTATCATTGCATCACCAACCAGATTCAAGCCCTCAATCTCTGAGCAACTCAGCTGTTGGAAGACAATTTTCAGTGTGCTTGTTTTCTCAACAACTGGGATTATGAAATAATTGAGTTGCCTCTAGTAGATCCCAAGGTTAGGGATTCTTGGGGGATCTGGGGGATGAGAATCCCAGTGAATGCCAATCATCAGGTGTACCACTTAGCTATATTCTAAGGCTGACATAAGGTACAAGACCCTCAAGAGGCCTGGAACAAGCCAATGGAATGTCCTATAATTAATATGCATAGTGATGTTGTTAATAGGGTCTTTAATGTTTTCATTCAGACTGGCACATATTTCCAACTTACCTTTAATCAATCCACTTGTACTCACTACCTAGTTGACCCCTTCTCCATCTCTTTTGTTGAGTCATGAACAGAGAGATGTCAGCATATCAACTCCTTTATATATCAAGGGAAGTCACTCTTTTTGGCTTACTTAGACATAGGATGGGCACCATCCTGGAGTTATAAGCAGAACAGACCACTTCCTTGCATCCATGTTCACTTCCAAGGCTAGGAAGTATTGTGCAGGAAGCAGTTTTCTTCCAATTCTGAAAATGTTTGCCAATTCAATTCACTAAATTCTAATGGTAATGACCCTCTAGACATTCCTTGGTTTGCCTACTATAATGAAGAAGGCTGTGATTTCATCCAGTATGGGTCTAATGAAGTTCCCTACCAAGATATCTGAAACACTGCTTTTGATTGCAGATATTGGTGTAACTTTCATTACAAATCCAGCTACTGTCAACAATAATAACTGCAACATCTTATATATCAAGCAGTAGCTGATAGTCCCAATGTTGCTCAAGCAATATATGAGGCTCTTGGAGGAAGAGTTAGGGGAAAAAGAGCACCTTGAACATCTGCTTGAGAAGAAGAAGCATATAGAAGGCTTCAACACCAGCACTAAGTACCTTTACTCTTCTACTATACCATCTTTATGATCACTTTTTGGATGTATTGACTTTTGTTACAATAGTGATTTAAATCCTTCATATATCAATTTCTTGGAACTTAATACTAGGTATTCTTTAAATTATATTTATACTCCTTATCACTCTTGTAGTGAAAATAGAAATTTGTATGGAAAGTGGCTATTTCAGTAACACTGTTATTAAAAATCCTCATTACTTTGAGGAGTTGCAATGGGATCATTTTCTAAGCAACTGCCACAATTTTCTTTTTTTTTGATACTCTTTATTACCAACTAGAGAGATATAAACTCTAAAGGAAAGACAAAAAACTTTTTGATTCAATCATATTCAAGAATATATCAAGAAATACCATAGACATTTGCTATGGTTACAATGAAGAGGATTTTAATCACCATTACAATCACTGATACCTACTGGTTCATATGGCACTAGATTATTTACTTCAGATTCTTCTCTTGTTGACTTTTCTATCATTTATATGATATATCACAATTTCATTGCTGATGATGTCTTTTTAGATCTCCTTTTATTTTAAACAGATACAATGACTGCTCTTCTTCCTACCTCTACCAAACTCAAAATTGATAACCAGACTCTTCATTGTATCATTGTTCTTGAAGGTGTGACAATCCTTGCCATCTCATATATGATCTCTGGTAGACTCTTCATCAAGCTGGACTTAGTGTACACTTTTTCACCTTATCTTATCATTTCATCTTATCTAATCATGGCTTATCTTCTGCTCTTCTTCCTGATCAGATCTATCTTCATTTGGCTAGTTATTACCATGGTAATCACCATGTCTTCTGATCTTCTAACTGGTTGGCCACTGCCCTTTTTTAATTACTGTGTGATTCTTTTCATTTTCATGCAGTGCATGACTATGGCACAGCCCACTTAATTACTGCTGCTGCAGCTTCTCTTCCATTTGATCTGCCACCCACAGTATCAAATGTGTTATTCATCTCCACTTTCCTCAGCTCTAAAGGCTGTGGTGCACCTTTATCACTATTGGATAGCTACAACATGGACTCTTACCTTAGATGCATCCATAGTAGGAATTCCCTAATCAGGTATTAGAATTAGCAATACATGTACAAATAGTAGAAGTAGTATATAAACCCCAAGAATGATGCTGGATAGATTCCCAGTCTAGTCTTTTGGATTATTACCAGAACTTGACTACTAAGCCTCAATACCTCCAAACTCTCTGCTCAACATAGTGAGTTAGTATCTTTTTATTGCTTCTTTACTAAAGAGTAGTTTGTAGTAGATCAGATCTCAGTTCCCTATTGGGTTCTGCTGTTTTATTAGACTAAACTCTCTTCTAGTGACCTCTTTTACTACAGGACAAGTGGCACCACCAACTACTAGTGCCCATCCAGTTCCACCACTCCCTTCATCCCTTCATTGTCAGACCTCAATAGAGAGTACCAAGAGAAGAGCAAGAACAGGCCACACAGGACTTGGAGGGTGGGAACAATTCTGTCTTGCCTGCCACTGCCTTTTTGAGAGAACTAGAAGGTTCTTTACCAGGCTTCCTCCATCAGAACTTGATTGTGAGAGATACAATTGAAGGAGAATTGAAATTAGAGATTGGCTATGAAGAAGATACATTACCAATCACAGAAATGAAGAAAGAGGACATAGTTATCCCCCTTACAGTATCTGTTCCTACAAAGTTAGAGCATGAAGAAGACAGCCCAGACCTCCTCCTTCTGCCTACTCCCACCCTAGATCTGAACAACTACAGTCCAGGACCAAGTATCATAGATGGAGATCAGTTATCACTGCATCAGCTGCCCTTAGAAGAAAAGAGGGGATTTTATGCTTTAGCTTTGACAGTACAGGCCAGTTTCTATAGCTGGACTTTCAACCTTTCCTGCTGCAGATCACTATTAGGGTGGTCAAATTACAAAGAAGAAGCTCCTCCACCACTGCCAAGGAAAAGACAAAGAAGGCAATACCAGCAGGAGATAAAGAGGGGAATTGAAAGAGAAAGTAGAATAAGGCTAAGAGATATACCCACCAAGTCTTACAAATATTGAATGCAACTCTTTGTCATCTGTCTTATCTTTTGCCTGATCTTTTATTTGATCATGATATACTTCCTCAGATGATTGGCTAAGTGTGCCATAGACTCACAAGTCCCAATTCTCTTTATGGGAAATCAAGCAAGAACCTTTTGCACACCCTATTCTGCATTTGTAGGAGTAGTTCCCACTACCCATGCCACTTTAGATGGTTGGATCTTTGGAGAAGGACTCCAAAATCACTACTGCAACTATTAGATGATTTTTAAAATCATCCTCACTACCATTATAGAAATCTTTCTAGTAACCCTTGAAGTACTGTGCTGGATCATAAAACTGGTTGTTGATCAAAACATCCCTATCCTTGCAGTCTGTCATATGCCATTCCTACTCTGGAACTCCACATCCAACTCCTCAACAACTCTGGAGTGATCTCCTCCATTCATGTGTGTAGGATCTTTGGACCCACATGACTTTTCCTTTTATGTTCATCTTTGTTCTCTGATTGGCTATGCCTGTTCATTTTGTTGGATCTTCGTTCTTAGATGCACAGTCCGGCATATTGCATCTCCAGTGCACAGCTCTGGGTTTCTCATTCCCATCTTACTTATCATTCCATTCCACAGTTACTCCATTAGTAATGCAATACAACTCCAGTAGTATAAATATCATAGTTACTTCACTGTACACTCCTTAGTCTGAATATTGATTTGGATAACTCTGGTTGTCTCCTTCCTTACCCTCACATCCCTTCTCTGAAGAGTTGAACCTATGCAAGGCATGACACATAAGTCCTGCACTGAGACTCACTCCTCTGCTCTGCTACTCTGCTCCTACTCCTGGACTTCCTTCTAGAGGACTGGAGTAATTGATCTTAACAGTATATTTAGACTCCCATTTGTGTAGGTTCTCTGTCACCATCAAGCATGAGCAGTCATCAGTACTACCTATCTCAACACAAAGCCCTTCAGTTCATGTTTGGTAGTTATTGCTCCATTCCAGGCAACCTCCTCAGCATCTCTGCTTGCCCTCAGTTCTCTGCCTCTGCACACCTCGCACACCATGAGAGCCATGTCTCCACAACCCCTAGATCATCTATGGGCACTTCACTGCCTGGAGATAGACATACTGTCAAGTCCAGGTCCTCTGGACAAGTCTGACGATGTTTGGAATGGAGTTGCAATGGGAGGATGAAGAAAGGATGAGTGGAACAGAGGGGGCAAGGATGTTTGGCACAGGACTTATGTGTCATGCCCTTGTACTTGTTATCCTCGGAGTCAGAGGTCAGATGAGTGCAGAGCTTGAGGTCAGAAGCATGAGGAGGAGACTAATTCAATATTCAAACTAAAGTATATACAAGTTGGAGTACCATATTTATACTATGGAGTCCAGATGGATTAGTAATGGAATGTGATAGGTTGTCAAAGGTGAAACAGAATGAGTAATAATATATCAAAGTTGGAGACAGGTTGGGGACATGCCTGAGACAGGTCAAAGACAAGTCAGAGACAGATGTCTGAGACAGGTCCAGGACAGGTTGGAGACAGATGTTGGGCTGTCATACTAAGTGAGACACCTGCTCGGAGGAACTAAAAATGAGAATAACTGAAGGAGATCATATGAATTGGGAATACGAGAGACGAGATAAGAGATATCTAGGAGATTGTACTGGAGATCATACCGGAGATCATGCCAGAGTGTACTGGAGTACCGGAGTTGGAGCGGTATGTGACAGTATCCCCCCCTTAGGCCTGAACTCCTGAAGGCCATTAGCTGGTAGACAATACAGAGTGGCGGAGCCTGAATTTAATTGTGCCCTGATTTATAAGTCCAGTTAGCCCGTGGTTACACCTTAACTTCAAACCAACACCATGTCTGAAAAACAACAACCATACACTGACATTAAGGAGTGGGACGATGCCCGTCTTGCAGAATGTGAGGATGATGACGATGCATTGTGGAACGCAAAGGCGGTGGAGTGGAGGCAGAGGGCGAAGGTGAGGAAGGAAGAGGAGGCATGGAGGAAGGCAGAGGAGGAGGCAAGGAGAAAGAGGGAGGCAGCAGCATCAGAGGCATGGAGGGCAGAGCAGGCATGGAAAGTGGCAGAGGAGGCTGCGAAAAAAAGGGTAAGTGCTGCCCCATAGGAACTGACCGGGACTGACCAACCACAGGCGGTGGAGGTAACTGCTCAGCAGAGCCAGAGCAAGGGAAAGGTGTGGGTGCAGAGTGGCCCTCCCACATACCAGAGGTGCAACAAGCACAGGCTCAAGTGTCAGCTCGGGCTGGGCAAGTCGACCTTGTGCGTGAAGTGCTGTGAGGCAAAGGCGAAGTGCAAGTGGCCCAGAGAGGAGAAGCTGGAGCGGTGGAGGAAAAGGGCCATTGTGGAATTGGAGAGGCCAGCAAAGCGGGTGAGGATAGAGGGGAGTAGCACCATAGCTGGGCCTAGTGGCTCGGGGGGTTCAACTCCAGAGTGGGTGAAGGCCCTCTGGGGCATTTTGGAGTTGATCAAGGGACTTCAGGAGGCAGTCCAGTCGCAAACAAGATGGCAGATCTGCCAGACGCAGGCAGTGGAGGAGCTGGTGCGGCTGAAGGTGGAGGAGGTGTATGGATCAGACACGGACACAGACACGGACACAGGGGTGGAGAGCAGAGCAGAGGAAAAGGTGGCAGTGGAGTTGGTGGAGTTGGGGGCAGAGGAGAAAGAGGCAATGAGAAGGGAGTTCATGGAGAAGGAGTTGAGGAGTGAGTCTGAGTCAGAGGTGTAGTATAGATAGAAGGACATCGCATGTAACTGTAATGGACATGTTTTGGCCGCATGGAGCAAGATTAAACAGAACGATCAAGCGGAGGAAGGACTGGGCCTGTCCAGGTACTGCAGATGAAAGTTATCAACAAGTTTGGAGGCATGTCTGAGCTCTGTGGCTAGAAGCCAGGAGGTCTCGTCTTCAGTACCTTCATAGCCAGACCAGCATATCAAGTATAACAGCTTGCAATTTCTTTGCCTATGGTCAATCTTTGAATTAAGAATTTCCACTATTTCATACTCCAATTTGCTTTCAATTTCAACTGAAGGTGGTGGAGCCTGAGTCTGGTCCAGAATTGTGTTTGGAACTGAGGGTTCTAATTGGGATACATGAAAGACCGGATGTACGGACTTTATAGTAACCAGAAGTCAGAGTGTGAAGGAGTGTGTACCAGCTTGGGCAATAATGGTATAAGGTCCTAGGTTTTTCTCCAATAATTTTTTAGAGGGGCGCATGGATTGGAAGTACTTAGCCTTGACAAAAACCTGGTCACTGACCTTAAAGTCTGGCACTGGAGTTTGCTTGGTGTCAGTGGGACCTTGGTATCGTTTCTGAGTGGCAGCAATCTCCTCATGGAGGTAGGAATGAAGGGAGTTGAGGTCGATGGAGTATTCTCATGCTCTGGTGGAGGTGAGGTCTCTCTTTGAATGTACTGTCAAGTTTGGATGTAGCCCTTGTTAGTGAAGAAGGGAGAAACTCTGGTGGTTGCATTTGGCACATTGTTGTATGCAAACTCTGCTAAGGGAAGGAGTTCAGACCAGTTGTCCTGTTGATAATTGCAATAGACCTGAAGGTACTGCTCCATGGTCTGGTTCATATGCTCTGTTTGACCGTCTCCCTCCAGATGGTAACCAGAGGTGAAGTGGAGTTGGATGTCAAGGGCCTTTCCGAGTGAGCAGAAGAAGTGAGAGATGAACTCCAAACCTCAATTGGAGGTGATGTGAGAGGGAACTCCATGCTTTGAAAAGACATGAAGGAGGAAGAGTTTTGTGAGCTCCAGAGATGTCACCTTACCATCAGTCAGAATGAATATATATTGCTTGGAAAGGCAATCAACAACGACTAGGATGGCAGTGTGTCTGGAGGATGTGGGAAGTTGTTTGATGAAGTCCATGGATATGGAATTCCATGGCTTCTCAGGAATTGGAAGCTGTTTTAGGAGTCTGTAGGGCTTATGTCTAGGGACCTTGGCTCAAGCACAGGCTGTGCAAGAAGAGACATACTCCTTGACGAATGTCCGGATGCCTGGCCAGGTATATTTCCAATGAATTAGCTCCAAAGTGCGATTTTGTCTGAAATGTCCAGATAGTGAATGATCATGCTTATACCGGAGCACACAGAGTCGGAGGTTATTAGCATCCAGAACATAGATACAATTATCCAAATGGAGGAAGCTATTGGAGGTGACGAACCAGCATGAATCAGGGTCAAAGTCAGAGAGGTGGATGGCAGCAATGGGGTTGGAGGGGAGGGCAGAGAGAATATCGCTGTGAAGTGACTCGGTGTTGAAGAGGGTGCTGGCCTGGAGAACCGGAGCTGCAAGATAAGTGGCCCATAAGGATGCAGCAAGCTGTTCCTGAGTAAAAATAGGGTGGAAGTTGTGGGAATTAACGTGAGCATAGTCCCTATCCCCCTCTTTGGGGTAGACATCCCAGCGTCTAGTAAAGGCATCAGGCTTGGCTCCAAGGCATCCGGGGCAGAAACAAATGATCAGATTGAACTGGGAAAGAAACTCCAACCACTGGGCCTGCTGGCAAGTCAGGAGCTTGGTAATGGCGAAATACTCCAGATTTTTGTGATCAGTGATGACATCAACTGGAGTTCCAAAACCTTCAAGGTAGTGGTGTCAAGTCTGAAATGCCTCATGGATGGCGAGTAGCTCCTTGTCATGGGTGTCATAATTGAGCTCCGGAGAATGGAGTGTCCGAGAGTAGTAAGCAACTGGCTGGATTTCCTCATCCATACAATGGATAGAGAGGATACCAGCAATAGCGTAGTTGGAGGCATCAGTTTCTACTATGATCAGAGCATCCAGAACCCAGTGGGTAAGGATCAGAGCTGAGGTAAAGGCATCCTTGAGCACCTGGAAGGCGGAACGACAGTCTGCAGAGAAGTTCCATGGAGTACCCTTTTGTGTGAGTCGGGTCAGGGGAACAACGATATTGAAGTAGTTATGAATGAAATGCCTGTAGAAATTTGCAAAACCCAAGAAGGACTGGATGTTCTTGACTTTCCAAGGCTTGGGCCAATCTAAGATTGCTTTAACCTTTTCTGGAGACATGGTAAGTCCAGAGGGAGAGAGTTGGTATCTGAGATAATCGGTGGAGTTGGTGTGGAATTCACACTTATCTAAGCAGGCGTAAAGTCTGTGTTTGCAGAGTTGACGGAGCACTTCCCAGACATGCTCCTTGTGGGAGGCCTTGTCTGTGGAGTAGATGAGGATGTCATCGAGATAGACTATAACTGTGATGATCCTTGCCATCTCATATATGGTCTCTGATAGACTCTTCATCGTAACAAACTTAGCATATACTTTTTGCTTGATCTTATCTTATCATTTTATGACTAATCTGATCGAGCTTATCTTCTGTTCTTCTTCCCAATTAGATCTATCCCCATTTGGCTATTCTTTGCTATGGTCATTACCGTATCCTTCTAAACTTCTACTGTGTGTAGCCAACACTCTTTTTAATCACTGTGTGATTCTTTTCATTTCTATGCTGTGCATGGCTATGGCACAGCCCAGTTCATTACCGCTGCTGTGGCTTCTCTTCCATTTGATCTGCCACCCACAGTATCAAACGTGTAGTTCATTTCTGCTCCCCTCAGCCCTAGAGGCTGTGGTACGCCTTTATTGCTATTGGATAGATACAACATGGACTCCTACCTTAGTCACCACCCTGCTGTGGAGGCATAGCATTCTACCTAATCAGGTATTAGAGTTAGACAAACATGTACAAATAGATAGTAGTATATAAACCCCAAGAACGACGCTGGGTAAATCCCCAGTCTAGTCTCTTGGATTATCACCAGAACTCGACCACTAAGCTGCTTCACCACCTCAACTCTTTCCTCAATAGAATGAGTTAGTAGTCCCTATTTTCTTTTAGCTAATAGTTGTAGTAGAGCCGGTTCAAGTTCTCTATTGGGTTCTGCCATTTCATTAGACTAGACTCTTATATTTTCTAGTGACCCCCTCTACTACAGGACCAGTACTAATGAGTGCTAGTGTCCTTCCCCCAGTTCCACCACTCCCTTCGTCCCTTTATCATCAGTTGCCAATGGGCAGAGCCAAGAGAAGGGCAAGAACAGGCCACACAGGTCCCAAACGGTGGGAACAGATCTGTCTCACTGGCAACAGCCTTCTTAAGAGAATTAGAGGCTTCTTTACCTGGCTTCCCCCATCGGAACTCGATCGTGAGAGATATGATCAACGGAGATTGGAGATCAAAGAATGGCTGTGAAGAGAGTACATCGCCAGCCACCAACACGAAGGAAGAGGACATAGTTGTCCCCCTTATAGTATCCGCCCCTATGAAGTTCGAGAGAGAGTTAGACAGCCCCGACCTCCTCCTTCCACCTACCCCCAACCCCAATGATTGCAGCCTGGGACTGAGCATTATAGACGTCGCAGATTGATTACCACTGCAGAGACTGCCCTCAGAAGAAGAGAGGGGATTCTTCAGTATAGCTTTGATGGTACAGGCAAATTTCTATAGCCATACCTTTAATCTTCCCAAGCGCCACCTATTAGAAGGGTGGTCAGAATACGAGTTCAAAGAAGCACCTGCAGCACCGCCACTGCCTAGGAAAAGGCAAAGAAGGCAATACCAGCAGGAGATAAAAAGGGAAATAGAAAGAGGAAGCAGGATTAGATTATGAGATCTCCCTGCCCAATCTTACAAATATTGAATGCAATTAATTGTCATTCTCCTCCTTTTCAGTTTGACCTTTTACATCATCACAATCTACTTTCTCAGGTGGATTGCCAAATACTCCACCGATTCACAAGTCCCAATCCTCTTCGTAGGAAACTGAAGCAGGACTTTTTGCACCCCTTACTCCACATTTATAGGAGTAGTTCCCGCAACTAGTGCAACTTCAGACAGTTGGATTTTTGGCGAAGGCCTCTATCATAACCCACACCAGTGCTAGATGCTCTCTAAGTTTGAACTTATCCTCACCACACTCATTGAAATCTTCCTAGTATCAACTGCAGTTCTTTGTTGAATAATCAAACAAGTTGTTGAATGCAACACACCGATACTCGCTGTAGTACATGTCTACAAAACCGAGGAAAACCCATTTGGAATAAGTGCGGGCATCATCAGCCCTACTAAAGCCTCCGGAGACAATTGGAGATACTGTGGAGGTTGGTATAACGAGAACAACTGGCATATCCCAAGATTAGTCAGATCAAAAGACAAAGACGATAACGCCACTGTCGCTGCATTTGAATAATGTCGTTACCTGAACACCTTAGAAATGCATTGGATGCACTAGCCAGATCTAGTAAAAATGATTTAGCCCAATTAGGAATTTATTTAAAAGACTTCCTATTCCAACAAAGCAATGCAATCAAACAGATACTACAAGAAAATCAGAAATTAAAAGAGGATCTTGAAGAAATGGAAGAACAAGTCAAGGCCCCTAGAGGGTCTGGATCGTCAGCTTGCATTATGAAAATTGTAGCCAATCCCAGAGAGTATGATGGTACAAGAGGAAGAAAGTTCGAAGAATGGTGGACAAAAGCCCAGGTATGGAGACAAGAAAATCTGGGAGCACTCTGCAGAGAAGCTGGAGTTAAAGCCATTCTATCTTGAATGACTAAAGGAGATGCTGGAGCCTTTGCTAGGGCCCATCTCAATAAAATCCTAAAAGGGGATAGTACTGACTGGCCGGAATTCAAGAAGCTTATCGAGCTTCACTTCTGCTTAACAAATGAGAAGGAATGGGCTAGACGCCAGATTGAGAATCTGAAACAAACCAACAAAATGACTGTTGCACAATATCTCATAAAGCTTGAGAATTACTTGGCAACAGCTGAGTATGATGGAGATTGAATCTTGCAGATCATGGAACAAAACATGAATCAGGATATGGTCAAGTATCTATTCCTGAAAGATGGTTGCTATAATGATTGCACCATGTTCATGACTAAAGTAAAAGAATACGGTGAATGCCAAGAATTATTAGGCTTCATCTGTCGAGGAACTGCAGATCGAATCTCACGCCCTGCATGAGATCCCAATGCTATGGATGTAGATGCAGTCCAAAAGGGAGCACACAGTCTGCTAAAATGTTTCAATTGCCAAGGACCCCACGTGGCTTTGAAATGTCCCAAATCTAAAAAGGCATGTGATAAGTGCAAATTCCTCGGAGAAGGACATGCCAAGTGGTGCGCTACAGGACTCCCATCCTGCAAGATTCGAGAAATAAGCAAAGGAGAGAACTCTCAACCCGATCCACAAGGAAAAGGGAAAGGAAGAGATTGGAGTAAATCCATTGCTGGAATGGGATTTGATGAAGCTCGTGCCTGGTTCCAAGATTACGAAACCATTTCCAAGAAGGGAAAAGATTAGGGCAACCCCTTAAGTCTGGGAAAGGAGGAAGCCCAAACCAATATGCTATTTTGAAAGTAGAAGAAACTTTATCTTTGCTGTCATGTGGGTCTCATTTAGATAATGAGCTTGGCCAGGACAAAACACCGGTACTTGATTCACATATAACCAAAGTAGTGAAAGTTTTCCCAGAAGTAGTGGAGATAAGGAGCATGAATGCTTCAAAATTCACGCCAGAACAAAAACAATGTGATGTGAAAACAATGTATCCTAATCTGTCAGAGACAGATCTAGATGAACTTTTATCCGAAACAAAGGAAGAAGAATTTCGCTTCCTAAGAATGCTTAACCCCCAGAAGGATATAGTTCTTCCGATAAAGATAACTCTGAAACTCAACATACCCTTTACTAAAACCTCTGCCCTCCTAGACTCTGGCACAAACACTATCTTCATTGATCAAAGTTTTGCACAGCATCTTCATCTACCTTTAACCCCATTAAGACACCCCATAGTGGTGTATAATGCAGACGGAACTTTGAACGCTGCAGGAAAGATCACACATAATTGTCAACTTGTTATGGAATATGAAGGTCATCGTGAGAAATTAATGGCTGAGGTCACTGATCTTGGAAAGTTCGAATTTATTCTGGGATATAAGTGGTTACAGTGCCACAACCCAGAAATAGATTGGACAACAGGAAAGGTTAGATTGATGAGATGTCCCCAGCACTGTTGAAATCTCCAGCAAGGTGATTCCACCCCAAGCAAGTTTTTACAAATGCTGCATAAAGAACAGCTAGATCAAAGTTACCAAGTATATCACTGGATAAATTCCTTAGAAAGGAAAGATGATACTAAAAAGGTGTTGGAACGCATACAACCAAAAGAAGTTTCTCCAGAGGAACTAGTCTCTAAAGAGTATCATGATTATCTCACGGTATTTTCAAAGAAGGATTCCGAGAGAATGCCTTTATGAAAGCCTTGGGATCATGTTATAGATCTTCAGGAAGATTTCAAACCTCAAAAAGGACGAATTATACCCCTATTAGTGGATGAACAGGAAGAAGTCACTGCATTTCTAGATGAACAGTTACAGAAAGGCTATATCCATCCTTCCAAATCTCCACAAACATCTCCTGTGTTTTTTATTCTAAAAAAAGATGGTGGGAAACAAATGGTATAGGATTACCGATATCTCAATGAAAGAACCATCAAAAATAACTATCCTTTACCCCTGATATCGCAATTAGTCGATAAACTCAAAGATGCTAAATTATTCACTAAGATGGATCTCCGATGGGGATACAACAACGTACACATTAAGGAAGGAGATGAATGGAAAGCAGCTTTCGTATGCTTCAGAGGGGCCTACGAGCCACTCATGATGTATTTCGGATTATGCAATTCCCCTGCCACTTTCCAAGCAATGATGAATGAAATCTTCGCAGATATGGATGATGTGGTGGTCGTTTATATTGATGATCTTCTGATATTCACAAAAACAGATGATCCGAAGGAACATGACAAGATTATACGAAAAGTACTCAAAAGATTAATGGAGAATGACTTCTTTGTAAAAGCCCCCAAATGCTGCTTTTGTGTTATGGAAGTAGACTTCCTTGGCATGATTGTGGAAAAGAACAGCATTTCTATGGATCCAAAGAAGGTTGAGGCTATTACGCAATGGCTCATTCCCATGAATTTGAAAGGAGTACGAAGTTTCCTTGGATTAGCTAACTTTTATTGAATATTCATTACAAATTTCTCTCAAGTGGCTAGACCCCTTAATAATCTACTCAAAAAGGAAACTCCATTTGAATGGGGGTCGTCACAACAAGAAGCATTTGAAATGCTCAAGAATGCTTTTATAACCACACTGGTTTTGGCTTATCCTGATATAGATTGTGAATTCCAATTAGAAGTGGATGCTTCAGATTACTGTTACGCGAGTAGCCTGAGTATGCTTGCACTAGGCGACGAAGGGGACTAGGGGTGGACTAGGGGGCTTGGGTGTCAAGGGCGCAGAGGTTCTAAGGCGCAAGGACTCGGGGGGGGACACGGTGCAGAGGTTGCAGCAGACTCAAGACTACGTATAATTGCGTAGACCAAGAATACTGACTACAGTACAAGGGCGCGGAATATAAAGGTAACAATGGAAGCGTATAGAACGTTGTGGAAGGTGGGGAAACTAAGCCGCTGTGGGAGAAGCGACTGTGGAGAGATAAGCGTCCCGGGATATCGGTAAGGATTACAAAGAAAGGAATGCTGCGGAACGTGGAGTCACCACCAGGATGAAGTAACGTTCTTCATACGAGAAGAAGAAAGGCGGAGAATGCTGGGGAACGGTAAGGCTGAGAAGAAAGATGAAGCGATGTAGGAATAAGATTGTAACAGGTGGTGGAGGGGAGACCTGGGAATTGCCAAGGTCTAATTGCTGGGGATGCTGGGGATGTGGATTCTGACTCAGAGTCAGAATGAGTGCTGATGGATCTAGATATATGATGGGAGGATCAATGAGCTATGGTGATTCAGTGGGGGTGCATCCAACTCTTAAAATAAGAGGGATGTAGGGAGATTCTTGGTCTTTTGTTATGTGAGTAGCCTAAGTCTTGCTACAAGGACAAAAGGTGCGAGGGTGGATTTTGTGCCTGGGGAACTCGAGGGTGCTTGGGACAAGGGGGACATGGTGCAAGGACTGCAGCAGACTCAAGATTACATATAATTGCATAGATCAAAAATGAGGAACTACTATACATGGTGTGCTGGTATATAACCTACGGTAGAAGGTGATAGAATGTGATGGAAATGGGGTACTAAGCCATTGTGAGAAAAATGACTGCAGAGAGATAAGCATCTCAGAGTAGTGGTAACAGAAATCAAAGAGATAACGGTAAAAGTGCTGTGGAATGGACGGACACAATCAACAAAAAAGGTCATTCAAGATAAGAGATAAAGTATGGTGGAGAGAACTGTGGAATAGTAATGAGAAGAAAGAAAATGTGGTGAAAGATATAATAAATTGTAACACATACTCTCAGCTATAAAATTGGTCCCTGGGTCATGTGATCTTGTTCACATGTGGCTGAGATATGTCCAGTTTGAAACAGCAACACCATTGCAACAGTTTTGCACCTCATTATATCAGGTTGGTATTTGAATATATTAGTACTTGGTATAGCCTTTTTTTGCCTTGATCACTACCTCAATCCTTCTAGCATGCTTTCAATCAACTTCTAACACTCCTCAACTGGTATCTCTTCCCACTCTATCTGAATTCTCTTTCATAACTCTAAAATTCCATTAGAAGGGTTTTCATACTCTGCAGGTCTCCTTTTCAGATAGCACCAGAGATGCTCAATGGGGTTGAGGTCAGGAGACTATGTAGGCCATCCCATGGTATTAAAATCCTGCTTCTCTAGCCACTCCTTTACCTTTCTACAGATATGCTTGGGATCATTGTTCTGCTAAAAGATAACATCAGGTGGATTAGAACCATAATGCTGTAGGGTATTCAGCAGTTCATCCTTCAAAATCTAAAGGTAAAGGTCTTCATCCATCCTATCATCAATCTTAGCAGCATAGCCAACTTCCTACCAAGTCATACATCCCCATAACATCAAAGAACCTTCTTCAAACTTGACAGTGCCTTGTGCTATCCTATTACTAAGGCCCTCACCTGCCTTTTTCCACACCCACTGACATTCATCTGACCCTAGGTGATTGATTTTAGTCTCATCAGACCATACTACTTTCTTCCAATCCTCCACAGTCCAATCCTTGTAAGCATAGGCAAAGTCCAAATGAGCTTTGTGATGTCTAGCTGTAAGAAGGGGGCATTTTGACTTCACCACAGCCTTTATATCAGTCTTCTTCAAGTGCCTATGCATTGTAGTGGCAGAGAGAGGGTGATTAACAATATTGCTGAGGGTTTTGGCCACTTGAACAGCATTGTCTGCCTGTCCAGTGGAAATGAGATGAATGGCATAATGGATGTTGACAGAGGAAAGCTTTGATGGATGACCTCCAGTAGACTTCTGGATCTCAGCACACTCCTTAGAGTGAAGTCTAGAGATGGTGGATACATTGAGACCAGTGGCAGCAGCTATAAAGTGGGCAGATTAGCCAGCATCAAGCATAAAGAGGATATTAGCCTTTTAAGTAGAAGAAATGGTTCTCATGATGGATATAGTTGAAAATAAAAATGTATGTGAGCTATTTCAAACTTAGACATGGTATTTCAATGTGTACCTTTGTTTGTACACCCAAACACTGCCAAATATAGCTTCATTTCAATCATATTGCATATTTTTATTGAAAGGTGCAAAACTGTTGCAATGGTGTTGCTGTTTTAAACTGGACATATCTCAGCCACATGTAAACAAAATCACATGACCTAGGGACCAAGTTTATAGCTGAGAGTATGTACTTTATTCTTTTCCACATAACCTAAGTGAAATTTCTACAGATGATTGCAGTGCACTGTGCACACTGTATTTTAGTTAGTTATTGCAATAGTTTTGAAGCTGTCAAGTCTGGGTCCTCTGGACAAGTTTGACAATGTCCAGAACAGAGTTGCAATGGAAGGGTGAGGAAAGAATGGATGGAATGGAGGGGGTGAGGACATTTGACATAGGACTTATGTGTTACACCCTTGTACTTGTTATCCTCAGAGTTAGAGGTTAGATGAGCACAGAGCTCAAGGTCAAAAGTGTGAGAAGGAGACTAATTTGATATTCAAACTGAAGTATGTACAAGTTGGAGTACCATATTTATACTACAGAGTCTGGATAAATTAGTAACAGAATGTAATAGATTGTCAAAGATGAAACAGATGAGTAATGATATATCAAAGTCAGAAACAGATTAGGGACATGTCTGAGACAGGTTGGAGACAAGTCAGAGACAGATGTTCAAGACAGATCTGAGACAGATTGGAGACAGATGTCAAACTATCATACTAGGCAAGACACCTGCTTGAAAAAACTAAGAATGAGACTAACTGAAGAAGATCATATGAATTAAGAATATGAGAGACAAGATAAGGGATATCTAGAAGATCATACCAGAGATTATGCTAGAGAGTACTGGAGTACTGGAGTTGGAGCAGTATGTGACAGAAGCTCATTATAGCATATGCTATAAACAAGCTGTGCTCATTTAACAGTAACCTGGATCTTGCATATTGAACCACTGCAAAACAGATCCTATGGTATCTAAAAGGAACTAAAACTCTGGGAATAACATATGCAAAAAAGAAGAATTCAAGTGCATTCTACAGCTATGCCAATGCTAGCTTTGCAACCAATTATGACTTCACTTCAACAAGTGGGAATATTTTTATCTTAAATGGTGGTGTAATCATGTGGTCATCAAAAAAATAGACAACACCAGTATAATCCACTGCTAAAGCTAAGTTCACTTCAATGGCTATGGCAGGTGAAATGACAACAGTTAAAGGAAACTTCTAGACTGGTTCTACTGTTACTAACAATTAGAAGGATAAGGAAAGTACTAACTTGTTCTGTTGAGGAAAGAGTTGAGAGTGGCTTAAAGTTGAGTATTGGTAATAATCCAAGAGACTAGACTAAAGATCTACCCAGTGTCATCCTTGGAGTTTATATACTACTCTACTTGTTTGTACATGTATTGCTAATTCTAATATCTGATTAGAATATTTCTAGTATGGATGCATCTAAGATAAGAGTCCATGTTGTAGCTATCCAATAGCAATAAGAGTGTTCCACAGCCTCTAGGGCTGAGAGGATTGGAAATGAATAACACATTTGATACTGTGGGTGGCAGATCAAATGGAAGAAAAGCTATAGTAGTGGTAATTAAATGAATTGTGCCATAGCCATGCATAGCATGGAAATGAAAAGAATCACATGGTGATTAAAGAAGGGTGTTGGCAAGGCAGTCAGAAGATCAGAAGACATGGTGATTATCATGGTAACAGATAGCCTAATAGAGATAGATCTAATCAGAAAAAAGAGCAGAAGATAAGCACAATCAGATAAGATGAAAACAGTAAGATAAGATCAAAGAAAAAGTGTACACTAAGTCCACTGGATGAAGAGTCTACCAGAGACCATATACAAGATGGCAAGGATCATCACAGTAGGAAAGGAAATAATATGGCTAAGAAATCTACAGTGGCTCAAAAAAGTGTTCCAATGTTGGTACATTTCGAAGAGATTGGTAAATTGCCAGTGATAGAGACCAAACAAGGCCAAACACCTGCATAAGCAAAGGTAGTACTTACTCTAGGCTTTCTAACCCAACTTGGATCATATGATTTGGTTGTCATGCCATTGAGCTATGCCCATTTTAAAATGACATGTCATTAGTACACTTATTTAAGCATTATGTTGTAATTGATTATTTAGTAAATAACATAAGAATATAACAGCTTCTGATGGATGCTATTCCTTGACCCTGATTGGTGATGTAAATGACATAATTCTGAGATATATAAATAATACACAACCCACTCAGATAATCAATATCATCATGAAAGCTATTTCTACTTTTTTTAAAGCCAATATCCTTTTTTTATCTGAATCTGGTCTCTATATTTGTCAAATCTCCTCTCAAACTGGTCTGGGAAAGTCTACTGTGGCTAGAGTCATCAAAGAATACCTTCCAAAGAAGGAAAACATTAAGCTAGGACATCCTTCCAAGCTTTTTCCTATTGACAAGAGGAGGATTATCTCTAGTATTACCACTAGAAAGGCTGAAAATGCTGTTCAAGCCACCCAGCTCATCAATTCTGCCCTCTCCTCTTCTATCTCATCCCAAACTGTTTGGAATGTTCTCAAGTCTGCTTCTTTAAAGGCTATGGTCAAGAAGAAAAAACCATTCTTATCTGTCAAATATAGAAAACAGAGGCTAGCCTTTGCTTTCAAATATCAAAACTGGACTATAGAGAACTGGACTAGAGTTATTTGGTCAGATGAAACCAAGCTTAATAGGATTGGGTCAGATGGAAGGAAGTATGTATGTAAAATGGCAGGTAAGCCTTTACAGAATAATAAGGTTCAGGAAACAGTGAAGTTTGGAGGAGGTTCCTGTGATGATCCTTGCCATCTCGTATACGGTCTCTGATAGACTCTTCATCATAACAGACTCAGTGTATACTTTTTGCTTGATCTTATCTTATCATTTCATGACTAATCTGATTGTGCTTATCTTCTGCTCTTCTTTCCAATCAGATCTGTCTCCTTTTGGCTATTCTTTACCACAGTCATTACTGTGCCCTTCTAGACTTCTAATGCATATAGCCAACACCCTTTTAATCACTGAGTGATTCTTTTCATTTCTGTACTGTGTGACGATCCTTGCCGTCTCGTATACGGTCTCTGGTAGACTCTTCATTGCAATGGACTTAGCATATACTTTTCGCTTGATCTTATCTTATCTTTTCATGACTAATCTGATCGTGCTTATCTTCTGCTCTTCTTCCCAATCAGATCTATCTCCATTTGGCTATTCTTTGACACGGTCATTACTGTGTCCCTTCTAGACTTCTACCACGTGTAGCCAACACCCTTTTAATCACCACGTGATTCTTTTCATTTCCGTGCTGTGCATGGCTATGGCACAGCCCAGTTCATTACCGCTGCTGCGGCTTCTCTTCCATTTGATCTGCCACCCGCAGTATCAAACGTGTTATTCATATCCGCTCCCCTCAGCCCTAGAGGCTGTGGTACGCCTTTATCGCTATTGGATAGCTACAACATGGACTCTTACCTTAGTCGCCACCCTACTGCGTAGGCATAGCATTCTACCTAAACAGGTATTAGGGTTAGACAAACATGTACAAATAGTATAGTAGTATATAAACCCCAAGGACGACGCTGGGTAGATCCCCAGTCTAGTCTCTTGGTCTTCTCCAGAACTCAACTACTAAGCCACCTCGACACCCTCAACTCTTTCCTCAACAGAACGAGTTAGTAGTCTTTTCTACTTTTTAGCTGATAGTAGTAGTAGAGCTGGTTCAAGTTCCCTCGATGGGTTCTGCCGTTTCATACTGTGCATGGCTATGGCACAGCCCAGTTCATTACTGCTGCTGCAGCTTCTCTTCCATTTGATCTGCCACCCACAGTATCAAACGTGTTATTAATTACCATTCCCCTCAGCTCTAGAGGCTGTGGTACACCTTTATTGCTATTGGATAGCTACAACATGGACTCTTACCTCAGTTGCATCCCTACTGTGTAGGCATAGCATTCTACCTAATCAGGTATTAGGATTAGACAAACATGTACAAATAGATAGTAGTATATAAACCCCAAGGACGATGCTGGGTGGATCCCCAGTCTAGTCTCTTGGTTTGCACCTGAACTTGACTACTTAAATCTCAAGCCCTCAAACTCTCTACTAACTGTAGCAAGTTAGTACTTCCCTTCTTCTTCTAGCTGATAGTTTAGTAGTAGAAGCTGGTTCAAGTTCTCCCTCATGGGTTCAGCCGTTTCATTAGACTAGACTCTATTCTTTTCTAGTGACCCCCTTTACTACAGCGACACTGGTACTAACGAGTGCTAGTGTTCTTCCCCCAGTTCCACCACTCCCTTCATCCCTTTATCATTGATTGCCAACAGGCAGAGCCAAGAACAGGGCAAGAACAGGCTGCACAGGTCCTGGACGGTGGGAACAGATCTGTCTTGCTGACAACCACCTTCTTACAAGAGTTAGAAGGTTCTTTACCCAGTTTCCCCCATCAGGACTTGATTGTGAGAGATATGATCAATGGAGATTTGAGATCAGAGATCAGCTGCAAAGACAATACATTGCCAGCCACTAACATGAAGGATGAGGACATAGTCGTTCCCCTTATCATATCTGCCCCTACAAAGTTAGAGAGAGAGTCAGACAGCCCAAACCTCCTCCTTCTGCCTACCCCCAACCCAAATGATTGCAGCCTAGGACTGAGCATTATAGACATTGCAGATTGGTTACCTCTGCATCGGCTGCCCTCAGAAGAAGAGAGGGGATTTTACACTTTAGCTTCAATGGTACAGGCCAATTTCTATAGTCAGACCTTCAACCTTCCCAAAAGGAGATTATCGGAAGGCTGGTCAGAGTACGAGTTCGAAGAAGCACCTGTGCCACCACCTAGGAAAAGGCAAAGAAGGCAATACCAGTAGAAGATAAAGAGGGGAATTGAAAAAGGAAGTAGAATAGGATTATGAAATCTCCCACCTCGCTCTTACAAATATTGAATGCAATTAATTGTCATTCTCCTCACTTTTAGCCTGATCTTTTACATCATCACAATCTACTTCCTTAGGTGGATTGCCAAGTACTTAACAGATTCACAAGTTCCGATTCTCTTTGTAGGAAATCAGTCAAAAACTTTATGAACGCCTTACTCTGCATTCATAGAAGTAGTTCTTGCCACAAACACAACTTCAGATGGTTGGATCTTTGGAGAAGGAATTCAACAACAACCCCAGTGCTAGATGATCTCCAAGTTTGAACTTATCCTAGCCACCCTCATAGGAGTTTTCCTAGTATCAACTGCTATTCTTTGCTGGATAATCAAACAAGTTGTTGAACGCAACGCACCAATACTCGCAGTAGTACACGTGTATAAAACTGACGAAAACCCTTTTGGAATAAGTGCAGGAATTGTCAGCCCAACTAAGGCTTCCAGAGATAACTGGAGATATCGCAAAGGTTGGTATAACAAGAACGACTGGCATATCCCAAGATTAGTTAGATCCGAAGAAGGAGAAGAAGACAATGCCACTATAGCCACATTCAATTAAACTTACATAATATTGTTATCCAAACATTTGGGAAATGCACTCGATGTGCTGGCAGGATCTTCAAAGAATGATCTGGCCCAATTGGGAATTCATCTTAAAGACTATTTATATCAACAAAGCAATGCCCTAGAACAGATCATCCAGGAAAACCAAAAACTGAAAGAAGATCTCAAGGAGATGGAAGAACAGATTAAGGCCCCTGGAGGGTCAGGGTCATCAGCACGCATTACTAAAATAGTAGCCGATCCTGGAGAATATGATGGAACAAGAGGAAGAAAGTTCAAAGAATGGTGAACAAAAGCCCAAGTATGGAGACAAGAGAACATTGGTGCACTCCATGGAGAAATTGGAGTTAAAGCCATACTCTCATGAATGACCAAAGGAGATACAGGAGCATTTGCTCATGTCCATTTAAATAAAATCCTAAAAGGGAATACAACAGATTGGCCAGAGTTTAAGAAGCTTATAGAACTTCATTTCTGCTTGACCAATGAAAAAGAATGGGCTAGATGCCAAATTGAGAATTTGAAACAAACCAACAAAATGACTGTTGCACAATACCTTGTTAAGCTGGAAAATTATCTAGCAACAGCTGAATATGATGGAGATCAAATCTTGCAGATCATGGAACGAAACATGAATCAAGATATGGTCAAATATTTATTCTTACGAGATGGTTGGTATGGAGATTGTGCCACATTCATTTGGAAAGTCAAAGAGTATGGGGAATGCCAGGAACTCTTAGGCTTCATTCAAAGGGGAACTGCCGATTGCATCATGTGACCAGCTAAAAATTCCAATGCTATGGATGTAGATGCACTCCAACAAGGAAAGGGATTATGCTGACCCCTAAAATGTTTCAATTGCAATGGTCTGCACATAGCCGCAAAATGCCCTAAACCCTGAAAGGCTTGTGATAAATGCAAGTTCTTAGGAGGTGGACATGCCAAGTAGTGTGCAACAAGAAGACCTTTGCAAAACATAAGAGAAATGAGTGAAGAATCCACACCAGGAAAAGGAAAAGAATGGGATTGGAGTCAGTCCATTGCAGGAATGGGCTTTAACAAAGCTCGTGCCTGGTTCCAGGATTATGAAACCATTTCCAAAAAGAAAAAAGAGTAGAGCAACCCATTAGATCTAGGAAGATGGGAAGCCCGAATCAATATGCTATTTTGAAAATAGAAGAAACCTTATCTTTGCTGTCATGTGGGTCTCATTTAAATAATGAGCTCAGCCAGAATGAAACACCGGTGCTTGATTCACATATAACCAAGACAAAGAAAGTATTCCTAGAAGTTGTGGAAGTAAGAACTATGAAAACATCCAATCCCACAGATGCACAGAAATGACATGATGTGAGAATGATGTACCCTAATCTGTCAGAGATAGATCTAGATGAACTATTACCCAAATCAAAGGAACCTGAATTCTGTTTTCTGAGAACCCTAAATCCTAAGAAGGATATAGTTCTCCTGATTAAGATCACTCCAAAAATAAATATACCCTTCACTAAAACCACTGCCCTCCTAGACTCTGGCACAAATGTGGTCTTCATAGATCAAACATTCACTCAGCGTCTTCAACTCCCTTTAACCCCTTTAAGACACCCAATAGTGGTGTATAATGCTGATGGAACCTTGAATGCTGCTGGAAAGATTACGCATAATTGTCAACTTGTTATGGAATATGAAGATCATCATGAGAAATTAACAGCTAAGGTCACCAATCTGGAAAAGTTCGAATTTATTCTAGAATATGAGTGGTTACAACATCACAATCTGGAAATAGATTGGACTACTGGAAAGGTTAGATTGACAAGATGTCCCTAGCACTGTTGAAATCTCCAACAAGATGATTTCACCCCAAGCAAGTTTTTACAAATGCTACAAAAAGAACAGCTAGATCAAAGCTACCAAGTTTACCATTGGATACATTCCTTAGAAAGGAGTGACAACCAAGAAAAAGTGCTTGAAAGAGTACAACTGAAAGAGGTTCCCCCTGAACAATTAGTCCCAAAAGAGTATTATGATTATCTCATAGTATTTTCTAAGAAGGATTCTAAGAGAATGCCTTTATGGAAACTCTGGGATCATGCAATAGATCTTCAGGAAGATTTTAAGCCTCAAAAAGGACGAATTATACCCTTATCCATAGATGAACAGGAAGAAGTCACTGCTTTTCTTGATAAACAATTGCAAAAGGGCTATATCCGTCCATCTAAATCTCCACAGATGTTGCCAGTATTCTTTATCCCAAAGAAAGATGGAGGAAAATGTATGGTACAGGACTATCAATATCTCAATGAAAGAACCATCAAGAATAATTATCCATTACCTCTCATATCTCAGCTAATTGATAAGCTGAAGGATGCTAAATTGTTTACGAAGATGGATCTTTGCTGGAAATACAATAATGTTTGCATCAAAGAAGGAGATGAATGGAAGGCTGCATTCATATGTTTCAAAGGAGCTTACAAACCCCTTGTAATGTATTTTGGATTATGCAATTCACCCGCAACTTTCCAAGCGATGATGAATGAAATCTTTACAGACATGAAAGATGTGGTAGTTGTTTACATCAATGATCTTTTAATCTTCACCAAGAGTGATGATCCAAAAGAACATGACAGGATTTTATGAAAAGTACTCTGAAGACTAAAGGAGAATGACCTTTTTGTGAAAGCCCTCAAATGCTGCTTTCGTATCACTAAAGTAGATTTTCTTGGCATGATTGTGAGAAAGAACAGCATTTCTATGGATTTAAAGAAGGTTGAGGCTATAATTCAATGGCCCATTTCCACAAATCTAAAAGAAGTATGGAGTTTCCTTGGATTAGCCAACTTCTATTGTCAATTCATATCTGATTTCTTCAAAATGGCTAGACCATTAAATAATCTATTAAAGAAAGATACTCCATTTGAATGGGGTTCCTCGCAACAACAAGTATTTGAAATGCTGAAAACCGCTTTTGTAACAGCTCCAGTTTTGGCCTATCCCAATATAGATTGTGAATTCTGGCTAGAAGCCAATGCTTCAGACTATGCCACAGGAGCAGTGCTTTCCATTAAGAAGGAAGATAAGTGGCATCTGGTAGCCTATGCCTTGCATAGCATGCAACCTGCAAAAAGAAATTATCCTATTTCAAATAAGGAAATGCTTTTGGTGATATGAGCATTGGAGGAGTGGAGACATTATTTCAAAGGAGCTAGATTTCCTGTGGAAGTCTGAAATGATCATCAGAATCTCCAATGGTATCAAACAAGACAAGATCTTAATCACCGACAAGCCTGATGGGCATAGTACTTATCTAGATTCCATTTAAAATGGATTCATAAGCTAGGAGCTACCATGGAAAAAGCCAATGCACTCTCTAGATGAGAAGACCATGCTGTCAGAATTGAAAACAATAACAAAGGAGTTCTAGTAATTCCACCAGAGCAGATTGAACAGATGGAGATAGATACTCCACTTCTCATCTCCAATGAAGGCAAATGACTTAATAAATCTATATTCAATGAGCTTTGCAAGCTAACAGAAGGAGATACCATTTATCTTGGCAGAAAACACTTTTTACTCAAAGGAGAAGATGGCTTGTTGCATAACCTGCAAGGCCACATATACGTACCAGATTCTGCCCTGATCAAAATGGATATCTTAAGACTATTCCATGATATGCCTATAGCTGGACATGCTGGTTATGAGAAAACATTAAACCTAATCACCAGGCATTATTGGTGGCCCAGAGTCACTACCTTTGTAAAAGACTATGTCACTCGATGTGAACATTGTCAACAGTTTAAGGGGACCAATAAACCCCCTTCTGGGTTATTAGTACCATTGCCAATATCCGAAACCCCTTGGAGTCATATTTCCACAGATTTCATTACAGATCTTCCTAAATCCCACTCTTTCGATGTGATTCTAACAGTAGTCGATCGCTTCTTCAAGGAGGTAGAACTTATTCCCTGCACCAAGCAGTGCAGTGCCCTGGATATGGCATGTTTGTTTTTGAATAATGTTTGGAAGCATCATGGACTTCCTTCATCTATCATTTCAGAT
>JBBPUB010000166.1:0-26545 GCA_038094415.1 Xerocomus alliaceus | reverse complement strand
GAGGTCTTGAGAACTAGAACAAGGTGTGAGTACAAATATACTGTCAAGTTCAGTCCCTCCAGGGTATTACTCTGAATAAGTTTGAGCTAGTGGGGCAGAGGTTCAGAGGTTAGTACAGAGGTGGACCAAAGTCTAGACAGAGATAGTAACAGGTGGACTTAGGAGTGTGAGAACTTAGCACAGGACATATGTGTCATGCTCTTGCTCTAGTCCAGTCCTCATTGAGACAGAGGTAAGGAGGGGAATAGAGAGAAGGAGACTAGAGGAGGTGGAGGAAACTTAGTTGATATTCATACTGAGGAGAGTACAGTGGAATTGTATAGAATATATATACTACTGAGAAACATCACTAGAATGGAGTGCATAGGATGGAGTCTGGTAATATGAAGTTCAGAGCTATGACTGGTGTTAGCAGTCACCAGAGCTATGCTCCATAATGAACTTTAAGTGATGGAGAATGAAGACTGTGGAACTAATACTAAAGGAGATGTGTGATAAGAAGAACAAGGGGTACTATAATGAACAAAGTCCGAAGGTAAGGAACACCTTCCTAAGTAGATCATGCTGGAGTTGTGCTGTGCTGACCAGAGTTGAAGTCCAGAATATGACATAGACTGAGTTTAGTTTCACTTTGGGTCTCTGCTGTTTCATTAGACTAGACTCTTTTTTAGTGACCCCCTTTACTATAGGACAAGAGGTGCTAACTTCTACTAGTGTCCATTCAGTTTCACTGATCCCTTTGTTCCTTTATCATTGGGACTGCTGAGTGCAGATTGCTGAGAAAAGAGCAAGAGCTGGTCACATAGGTCCTGGATGGTGGAAACAGATCAGAGTCACCTGCCACTGCCTTCTTAAGAGAGCTTGAAGGTTCTTTACCAGGCCTCCTCCATCAGAACTCAATCATAAGAGATATGATTGAAGGAGAATTGAAATTAGAGATCAGCTGTGAAGACAGTATATTGCTGATCACCAACACGAAGGAAGAGGACATGTAGTCCCCCTTACCATATCCACCCCTATGAAGTCAGAGCATGAAGAAGAAAGCCCAGACCTTCTCCTTCCATCTACCTCTGACCCAAATGACTGCAGCCCAGGACTGAGTATCATAGATAGAGATCAGTTACCACTGCATTGGCTGCCCTTGAAAGAAGAGAGGGCATTTTATGCTATAGCTTTGACAGTTTAGGCCAGTTTCTATAGTGCCACTTTTAATCTTCCTGTCATATGCCATTCCTACTCCAGAACTCTGCATCCAACTCCTTAACAACTCTGGAGTGATCTCCTCCATTCACATGTATAGGATTTCTGGACCCATGTGACATTTTCTTTTATGTTCATCTTTGTTCTCTGATTGGCTATGCCTGTCCATTTTGTTGGATCTTTATTCTTAGATGTGCAGTCTGGCATATCACATCTCTAGTGCACAGCTTTGGATTTCTCATTCCTGTCTTACTCATTATTCCATTTTGCAGCAACTCTGTTAGTAATGTGATACAACTCTGGTAGTATAAATATCATAGTTACTTTGTTGTACATTCCTCAGTCTGAATATCGATTTGGATAACTCTGGTTGTCTCCCTCCTTACCCTTACATCTTCTCTCTGAAGAGTCAAACCTATGCAAGGCACAACACATAAGTCCTATGCTGAGACTTATCCCTCCACTCTGCTACTTCACTCCTACTCACTGCTCCCTTGGACTTTCTTCTGGAGGACTGAAGTGACCAATCTTAACAGTAACAATTGGAGTACTCTGTTGAATCATCAAGCTAGTTGTAGATCAAAACACTTCCATTCTAGCAGTAGTACATGTCTATCAAACAGAAGAAAACCCTTTTGAAATAAGTTTCAGCATAGTCAGCCCTACCAAAGCCTCTGGAGATAATTGAAAATACCATGGAGGTTGGTATAATGACAATGACTGGCATTTGCCAAGAGAAAACAAAGAAGAAGACAATAATACCATAATAGAATTCAATTAAAGCCACCATGTCTCTACCTGAACACCTTGCCAATGCACTGGATGCATTAGCAAATTCATCCAAGCAAAAGCTGTCCCAATTAGAGATACATTTATATGATTATTTAAATGTCCAAGATCATACCATGAATAGGATCTTCTAGGATAATGAATGAATGTGAGAAGAATTAGAACAAATGGAGGAACAAGTCAAATCAGGACCAGGATCTTCCACTTGCATTACTAAGATCATAGCAGATCCAGGAGAATACAATGGAACATAAGGAAGAAAGTTTGAAGAATGGTGGACAAAAGCCCAAGTATGGAGAGATGAGAACATTGGAGCACTAAAAGGAGAAGCTGGAGTAAACACTATCCTCTCATGAATAACAAAAGGAGATGCTGAAGCATTTGCTTGTGTCTATTTGAATAAAATTCTAATAGGGGATACAACTGATTGGCCAGAGTTCAAACAGCTAGTTGAGCTTCATTTCTGTTTCACCAATGAAAAAGAATGGGCTAGGTGACAAATTGAGAATCTAAAACAAGGCAACAAAATGTCTGTTACACAATTTTCTTATTTGCAGCAGAGTACAACTCTAATAGAATACTGCAAATCCTGAAAAGAAATATGAATCAAGACATGGTTAGATATCTCTTCTTGAGAGATGGCTGCTATATGGATTGCACCACTTTCATGAAAAAGGCTAAGAAGTATGGTGAATGTGTCACATACTACTCCAACTCCAGTACTCCAGTACTCTCTGGTATGATCTCTGGTACTATCTCCAATATGATCTCCTAGATATCTTTTATCTTGTCTCTCATATTTTTAATTCGTATGATCTCCTTCAGTTATTCTTATTCTTAGTTCCTCTGAGCAGGTGTCTCACTTAGTATGTGTCAAGTCCAGTCCCTCTGGGATGTTACTCCAGATAAGTCCGAGCTTAGTAGGGCAGAGGTTCAGAGGTTAGTACAGAGGTGGACCAAAGTCCGGATGGAGATAGTAACGGGTGGACTTAGGAGTGTGAGGACTTAGTGCAGGACGTATGTGTCGCACTCTTGCTCTAGTCCGGTCCTCGTTGAGACAGAGTTAAGGAAGAGGATAGAGGGAAGGAGGCTGGAGGAAGTGGAGGAAACTTAATCAATATTCATACTAAGGAGAGTACAGCGGAATTGTACAGAATATATATACTACTGAAAAATGCCACTAGAATGGAGTGCATAGGACGAAGTCCGGTAATACGAAGTCTGGAGCTGTGACCAGTGTTAGCAGTCACTGGAGCTATGCTCCATAATAAACTCTAAGTGATGGAGAATGGAGACTGCAGAACTAATACTAAAGGAGATGTAAGATAAGAAGAACAAGGGGTACTATAATGAACAAAGTCCAGAGGTGAGGAACGCCTTCCTGAGTAGATCGTGCCGGAGTTACGCTGCACTGACTGGAGTTGAAGTCTGGGATATGACAGTATGATAGCCTAACATCTGTTTCTAACCTGTCCCAGACCCATCTCAGACATCTGTCTCTGACTTGTCTCTGATCTGTCTCAGGCATGTCCCTAACCTGTCTCTGACTTTGATATATCATTACTCATTCTGTTTTATCTTTGACAATCTATCACATTCCGTTACTAATCCATCTGGACCCTGTAGTATAAATATGGTACTCCAACTTATACATACTTTAGTTTAAATATCAAATCAGTCTCCTTTTCACACTTCTGACCTTGAGCTCTGTGCTCATCTGACCTCTGACTCTAAGGATAATGAGTACAAGGGTGCAACACATAAGTCCTGCACCAAATGTTCTTGCCCCCTCTGTTCCACCCATCCTTTCCTCACCCTCCCATTGCAACTCCATTCCAGACATCATTGGACCCATCCAGAGAACCTGGACTTGATAGTATATTCAAACTCATACTTGTACTTGCCATACTCACTATATCATGCACTCAGACATCCCATCAATGACTTGAGTTGGTCTTTGGCTCCTCTTACACCATTCCTGATGACTTCCACAGCCTTAGTGCTAGATTTGTGACTTTCCCATCCATCTCCACTGCACCTCATCGTTGCACCACTCCTTCTGGTCCATTCGACTCTCCTCTCACTCCATTACTAGAAATGGGCCTTGCTTCTCCCTGAATCTATGAACTCCAGGATGATCCTGTTCCCAGAGAAGAAGATCTTCATGCTCCAGCCCCTCTGGTCCCCAGAGATAATAATGGTGATAATCCACCATCTGATCTCTTAAAACCACCCAATCCTTCTGATCTGGGTGACCCCTTTGACAACAATGATGAGTAGCAGCCTAACAATGTACTCTTGGTGTTTGAACCATTTAACCAACTCATCAATGCCATTTAGAACATGACTTGGCAGGCACTCCAGCATAAGTCCTTCAACACTTCTAAAATTAAAGTCTGGGAGCCAGATCCATTTGATGGACTGGATCTCTGGAAACTCCATCCCTTTATCATCCAGTGCAAGTTGAACTTCCAAGCTAATCCTAAGTTTTTCTGCCATGATTGTGCCAAAGTCACTTTCATGCAGTTCTATCTCAAGGGGGTCACCCTTGAATATTTTGAGCTGGACCTTCTTGGCAGCAAATCTCTGGAGCTCTGTCTGCTCTGGATGATCAGCTGGAAAGTGTTTCTATATGAACTCCAGTCTAACTTCAGTCTACATGATTCCATTGGTGATGTGGAGGCTTGGCTTGAGCAACTTCACATAAAGGATTCCCAACACATCTCCAACTATGTAGTTCAATGGAACTGCCTGGTGAGCCAAGTCTAGGAATGGAGTCCTGGAGCACTCCACCACAGTTTCTACATTAGACTTCCTGATTGCATCAAGAACGAGTTGTCTTGGCTTGGAAAACTGAGTGACCTCCATGACCTTCACACTTTAGCACAGCAAATCAACCATTGCTATTGGGAATGTAGGAAAGAGATTTCTAGAGCCAATAAGGTTTCTGGGTCTAACTCTGGAAATGGTAATTCCAAGGCCACTACCTCTGTAGCCCCGCCTTCATCTGCTCCCACCTCAGACTCCAAGCCTAGGAGTTCTGCAAAGGACTCTAAGGCCTCCAACTCTGGCAGTAACTCCAACTCCAGAATCTCCACAGCCCCCAAACCTAACTTGTTGTTCAAACTAGATAAGGACAGCAAGCTCACAGTGGTTGAACATAAGCATCACTTTGATAACAATCTGTGTATGTTCTATGGTTAAGCTGGCCACAAGGCTAAAAAGTGCCCAAAGTTGTTGTCCTGGGCATTCAAGGCTCACACAGCTACAACCACAACTCTAGAAGTCAAACTGGAGGCCTCTAGTATGAAGGTGAAAGAATAGTCAGCAGCCTTGTAGACTCTGCATGGACTTGAGGTTGCATTAACTTCACCCATGTACCTAAGAAGGTCCAACTCAACATGTTTGCTCTCTCAGATCCCCACTCCCTCATGTCTACTGTCTCAGTCCTTTTCTATGACATTCCAACCTTTCCCACACTTGTAGACTCCAGATCTTCCAATTGTTTCATAGATACCTCATTTATTAATGATTATAGACTTTCCCCATACTCTATTCCTTCACTTAAACTCTGGCTCTTTGATGGAACATCCAACTTCACCATTACTCATGCTATTGACCTCTCTATCCATTTTAAAACCAGTGACATCACTCCGACAATGTTCTACATCACTCTACTGGATGGATTCTATTTTCTTGTGCTAGGACACAACTGGCTTACCTGCTACAATCCATTGATTGACTAGGTTTTGAGCAGTATCTCATTCCACCCATCTGGATAGACTTTGCCAGCAACTCTAAGCTCTATCCTGCAGCCTCCAGACTTACCTTCTTCGACTAACCCCACACCCTCCAATCTACCATGTTTCTATGACCGCAAGGCTTCATCCATTGTGCTGATCAATGCATCTACCTTTATATTGGCCTGTTGCCTTCAGGGCTCCATACAGTTTAGCCTGCAACTCTGTTCTAAGGATACCTAACTCCATATATCTTCCACAACTCCGGATTCTGTTAATCTCTCTGGAGTCCCTTTAGACTACCATGACTTTGTGAACATTTTTAGCAAAGCAAGGCTTTTAAGCTTGCTCCACACCATGAATATGATCTCAAAATCAATCTGGAAGAAGGCACATTTTCTCCATTAGGCACCATATACTCTCTCTCTGCCTCTGAGCTTGAGTTACTCTGGACGTTCCTTGATGAACACCTAGCTAATGGATTCATTCATCCCTCCTCTTCTCTGCTCTGGTCCTCTTTGTCTACAAGAAGGATGGTTCACTCCGCCTCTGCATCAACTTCCAAGGACTTAACAAGATCACAAAGAAAGACCACTATCCCCTTTCCCACATCTCCAACCTTCTAGATGCTCTGAGCTAAGCTAAGATCTACACCAAAATTGACCTCCAGCACACGTACTATCTGGTCTGCATGGCTAAGGGAGATAAATGAAAGACTTCATTTCAGACCTGATATGGCTTGTATAAGTGACTAGTCATACTGTTTGGTCTTATCAATGCTCCAGTGGCTTTCCAGCAGTTTGTCAACACTATCTTTGCTGATCTGTTAGATGTTTATGTTATAGTCTATCTCAATAACATCCTCATCTACTCCATAAACAAGGCCTTCCACAAGGAGCATGTCTGGGAAGTTCTTTATTGACTCCACAAACACAGACTTTACACCCATTCAGATAAGTGTGAATTCCACACCAACTCCACCAATTATCTCAGATACCAACTCTCTTTCTCTGGACTTACCATGTCTCTGAAAAAGGTTAAAGCAATCATAGATTGGCCTAAGCCTTGGAAAGTCAAGGACATTCAGTCCTTCTTGGGTTTTGTGAATTTCTACAGGCATTTCATTTATAATTACTCTGATATCATTGTTCCCCTAATCTGACTCACATGTAAAGGTACACTGTAGAACTTCTCCAACAACTGTCGTTCTGCCTACCAGGTGCTCAAGAATGCCTTTACCTCTGCTTTAATACTTATCCACTGGGTTCTGGACGCTCCAATCATAATAGAAACTAACACCTCTGACTATGCTATTGCTGATATTCTCTCTATCTGTTGTATGGATGAGAAAATCTGGCCAGTTGCTTACTACTTTTGGATGCTCCATTTTCTGAAGCTTAGTTATGACACTGTCAAGTTCTGTCCCTCCAGGATGTTACTTCAGATAAGTCCAAGCTAGTGGGGTGGAGGTTTAGAGGTAAGTACAGGGGTGGACCAAAGTCTGGACAGAGATGGTAACAGGTGGACTTAGGAGTGTGAGGACTTAGCACAGGACGTATGTGTTGCACTCTTGCTCTAGTCCAGTCCTCATTGAGACAGAGGTAGGGAAGAGAATAGAGGGAAGAAGACTGGAGGAAGTGGAGAAAACTTAATTGATATTCATACTAAGGAGAGTACAGTGGAATTGTACAGAATATATATACTACTGAGAAATGCCACTAGAATGGAGTGCATAGGACGGAGTCCAGTAATACAAAGTCCGGAGCTGTGATCAGTGTTAGCAGTCACTGGAGCTATGCTCCATAATAAACTCTAAGTGATGAAGAATGGAGACTGCGGAACTAATACTAAAGGAGATGTAAGATAAGAAGAACAAGGGGTACTATAATAAACAAAGTCCAAGGATGAGGAACACCTTCCTGAGTAGATCGTGCTGGAGTTGCACTGCACTGACCAGAGTTGAAGTCTGGGATATGACAGTATCCCCCTCTTAGGCCTGAACCCTTGAAGGCCGTGTGGCTGAGTAGGGTGTGGAGTGTGGATGTGGAGTTGGTGTGGAGATGTGTGGTGGAGTTTGGTCAATCTGCATGACTCCGTTGATTGTTGGTTGGAGTCCAAATTTGTGGCTGGGCATATAAGTCCAGATGACGCATGGTTGGTCTCTATTTTTCTCCCACCATTGCCCATTATGACTTTCACATCCAACCTTTCCTTCCTGCTATTGGAGATCACAAAATGGACCTGGGGAGACATCCAGGAAAAGCTCAATGATGATGACATGACCATAGCTGCAAAGGCCGTAGAGCGAGGGTGACGACGGGAAGAGGTGAAGAGGAAGGCCGAGGAGGCAGTGCGAAAGAAGGCTGAGGAGGCAGCACAAAAGAAGGCTGAGGAGGCAGTGCAAAAGAAGGCCAAGGCAGAGGTGTGAGCAGTGGAGGAAAAGAGGCAAGCAGAGGCAGCAGAATGGAGGCACAAGGAAGTGGTGGAGGCAGCCAAGAAAAGGGTGAGTGGCCACGTTCTGTAAATACAGACACTACTAATTTGTCGTTAGGCCAAGCAAGTCCGGGTTGTGCAGACCACGAACAAAGGCAAGGGGAAGGTGCCACCACCGTGCACCTGGTGCAAATCAAGGGACGAGCTGTGCAAGATGGGAACTAGCAAGTCCAAATCTTGCATCACCTGTCAAGAGGTGAAGGTGAAGTGTGTATGCCCCGGAAATGGCAAGGTGCCAGAGAAGCCCATAATGAAGAAACCTGCGACCAAATGGAGGCACACGATGGGGGTGGAAGAAGACCCAAGGCCATGCAAGAAGGTGCACAAGGATGCAGTGATGGAGGCAGGGCTGAGTGGGGAGAGTGGCGTCGAGTGTGCCCTTTAGGGCATCAAGCTAGCAATCCAGTCATTGGATAACCATGTCTGGACCTAGACTCACCTGCTCTGCTGGCTCGTGGAGCTCAAGAAAGTGGAGGCATTCAATGATCTAGAGGAGGAGATGGTGGATGAGGACATGGCGGAGGCAATGGGAGAGTTGGAGGGGCTGAGGGAGGACTATGAGGAGTCTGGGATGTTGCCGCCATTGCCCCCATAGTGTAAAGTATTAGTTTTCAGACTTGTATAAATAGTGACAGAGTTGAATGGAGAACCTAAATGGAGTTGGAACAGAAGGAAAAAACAGAAAGAAAGAAAAGGAACAGAAAGGAAAAGAAAAGGAAAGAAAGGGAACCTCGGAGTTATACAATATTAGGTGGGTAGTGGCCCAGGCTTGTCTGGGTACCTCTCATGGAAGTCTGAAACAAGGTCCCTTGTGTTTCCCAACTCCATGGCAAGTAGCCAGGAGGTCTCATCATCAGTTCCCTTGTAGCCCAACCAATGAACCAGGTACAAGAGTTGGCAGTGATGCCTTCTCCAATTGATCCTGGAGTCTAAAATCTCTGTGATCTTGTACTCCAGCTCACCATTGACCTTGACTGGAGGTGGCGGCGGTTGGACATGATTTGATATAGTATTTGGAGTAGAGACTTTTAATTGAGAGACATGAAAAACTGGATGTATGGAATGCATAGTGTCAGGTAAACATAAGGTAAATGAATGAGAACCAGGCTTAGCAATAATTGAAAATGGGTCTAGATTCTTCTTGGATAGTTTTTTGGATGGTCATGTAGACCTGAAGTACTTGGCCTTCACATACACTTGGTCACTGATCTTGAAGTCTGGGGCCAGACTTCATTTAGTGTTGGCAGGTCCCTGATAACACTTCTGAGCTTCAGCCATCTCTGACTGGAGGAAATCATGGAGTTGATCCAAGTCCATGACATAAGCTTTGGCTGCAGATGAGGTGAGGTCGTGATTGGAGTTGATAGACAGATTTGGGTGATAGTCCTTATTAGTGAAGAATGGAGATACTCTGGTAGTAGCACTCGGAGCATTGTTGTACACAAATTCGGTGAGAGGGAGGAGTTCTAACCAATTGTTCTGCTGATAGTTGCAGTAAATCCAGAGGTATTGCTCGAGGGTCTGATTAGCACATTTGGTTTGACCATTCCCCTCTGGATGATATCCAGAGGTGAAATAAAGGCATATATCAAGAGCTCTACCTAGAGACCAGAAGAAGTGTGATACAAACTCGGAGCTCCAGTTGGAGGTGACATGGGCAGGAACTCCGTGCTTACTGAACATGTTGATTAGGAACAACTTGGCTAGGTTGGCAGAGGTGATGGTATCATGAGTCGGGATGAAGATCGATTGTTTAGACAACCAATCGATGACTACTAGGATCACTGTATAACCCTCTGAAGGGGGAAGCTGTTCAATGAAATCCATGGAGATGGAGTTCCATGATTTCTCTGGAATTGGTAGCTGCTTGAGGAGTCCATAAGGCTGGTGCCTCAGAACCTTGGCACGGGCGCAGGATGTACAGAAACTAACTGTTAAGTCTGGGTCCTCCGAATGAGTCCAACAATGTCCGGAACAGAGTTGCAATGGGAGGGTGAGAAAAGGATGGGTGGAATGGAGGGGGCGAGGATGTTTGGCGCAGGACTTATATGTTGCACCCTTGTACTCATTATTCTTGGAGTCAGAGGTCAGATGAGCACAGAGCTCAAGGTTGAAAGCATGAGGAGGAGACTAATTTGATATTTAAACTGAAGTATGTACAAGTTAGAGTACCATATTTATACTATGAAGTCCGGATGGATTAGTAACGGAATGTGACAGGTTGTCAAAGGTGAAACAGAATGAGTAATGATATATCAAAGTTGGAGACAGGTTGGGGACATGCCCGAGACAGGTTGGAGACAAGTCAGAGACAGATGTCTGAAACAGGTCCAGGACAGGTTGGAGACAGATGTCGGGCTGTTATACTAAGAAAAACACCTGCTTGAAGGAACTAAGAATGAGAATAACTGAAGGAGATCATATGAATTGGAAATATGAGAGACAAGATAAGAGGTATCTGGGAGATCATGCCGGAGAGTACCAGAGTACTGGAGTTAGAGCGGTATGTGACACTAACATAGTCCTTGACAAAGGTGCAGATGCCTGGCCAGGTATACTCATAGTGAATGAGTTACAAAGTGCAGTTCTGGCCAAAATGACCTGCAGTGGAGTGATCATGGAAGTAGCAGAGAATCTGGAGCTGGAGATCTTCAGCTTCAGGGACATAGATGCGATTGTCCCAGAGTAGGAATCCTTCAGGGTTGACTGTCCAGCAAGGGTTATCAATAGACTCAGAGGAGAGGACGTGGAATGTGACTGGATTGTTGGGAAGAGAGGAGAGGATGTCGGAGCAGAGTTGCTCAATATCAACTAGGAGTGAGGCCTGGAGTGTTGGAGTAGCTAAGTAAGTCGTGTGAAGAGACACAGCAAGCTGTTCATGGGTGAATATGGGCTAGAAATTGTCAGGGTTGATGTGAGCGTAGTCTTTATCCCCCTCTTTTGGGTAGATGTCCCAATGTCTAGTTAGCGCATCAGGTTTGGCTCCAAGCTTACCAGGCTGGTAACAGACTGCCATATTGAATTGGCAGAGGTATTTGGACCAGCAGGCCTGGCAGCACGTTAGGAGCTTAGTGGTGGAGAAATACTTGAGATTCTTGTGATTGGTAATGATGTTGATCGGGGATCCAGAGCCTTCAAGGAAGTGACACCAATTCCTAAATGCCTCAAAAATTGCCAACAGCTCCTTGTTGTGCATGTCATAGTTCAACTCCAGCCCTGTAAGGGTGTGGGAGTAGAATGCAACCAGATGGAGTTTGGAGTTGGAGCTAGTGATGGATAGAATACCAGCAATGGCATAATCAGTGGTGTCGGTTTTGATGGTAATGGAAGCATCTGAAGTCCAATGGATTAACACCGGAGTGGAGATGAAGGCTTCCTTCAGCCAATTGAAGGACTTGCGATAGTCATCAGAGAAGTTCCAGGGAACTCCTTTGTGAGTGAGCTGTGTGAGCAGGATCACAATGTCTGAGTAGTTTTGAATAAAGCAATAGTAGAAGTTGGCGAAGCCAAGGAAGGACTGAATGTCCTTAATCTTATGAGGCTCCAGCCAATCCTGAATCACTTTGATCTTGTCTGGGGCCATAGTGAGCCCAGAGGGAGAGAGGATATAACCAAGGTACTTGACAGACTTCAAATGGAACAAACACTTCTCCAGCTTCAGGTATAGACCATTAGCATGGAGATGCCAGAGGACTTCCCGGATGTTCTTGTGGTGCAAGGCAATGTCTTGGGAGTAAATAAGAATGTCATTGAGATAGATCACAACAGAAATGTCCAACATATCAGCGAATATGAAATTGACAAAATGCTGAAAGGCAGCTGGAGCATTGGTGAGACCGAAGGGCATTACCAACCACTCATAGGATCTGTAGCAGGTGCAGAAGGAGGTCTTCCACTCATCTCTGGCAGCAATGTGGACTAAATGATATGCATGCTGGAGATTGAGCTTGGTGAATATCTTGGCACCACTAGGAGCTTCCAGGAGATCGGAGGTATGGGGTAGAGGGTAACAGTCCTTCTTCGTGATCTTGTTTAGACCTCGGAAGTCGATACAGAGGCAGAGAGAGCCATCCTTCTTGTGAATGAAGAGCACTGGTACAGCATGCAGAGATGTAGATTGCTGGATGAAGCTGATGCGGAGGTGTTCATCTAAGAAGTCCTTAAGAGCCTCCTGTTCTGTGGGAGAGAGGGAGTAGAGCTGACTGATCAGAGGTTTGATACCTTCCTCAAGATTGATCTTCAGATTGAAGGGACAGTGCTCAGGGAGCATATCCATCTTCTTCTTGCTGAAGACATCCACAAAGTCATGGTACTCCAAGGGAACTCCAAAGAGATCTGGAGGTACCTCTGAAGTGTTGGAGACTGTAACTGAGTGAGCTTTAGTGAAGTTAATATCTCAAAGGAAAAGGGCAAAGGGAACAGAGCCCTTTAACTTGCAGGTGTGATTGAATGTGGCTGCATTGACAAAGGAGATCGCTGGGCATGTAAGCCCAGGGGCTCTAGGCAAATCTGGGGGTGTAGTCTCCAGAGGATGAGTGGGGTAATTGTCGGGTGACGGAGGAAGAGAAACGGAGTTTGACTTAGGAGACTCAGAGGTTGACGTTGGGGTTGATACTCCATCTGTGGAAGTCCAGAATGTGATGCTGCCCAATACCCAATCAATCGATGGATTGTAGCAGATGAGCCAGCTGTGCCCTAATACTATCACACAAGAGGAATCCAGTGAGGTTACATAGAACGTGTCAGAGGTGGTTTCGCCAGATGGAAAGAGGATTGAAAGGTCTACAGCAGAGTTGATGTTGGAGGTAGAGGAGCCATCAAAGAGACAGAGGGAAAGCAGGGAAACGGAGTTCATAGGGATTTTGTGGGTATTAATGAATGTGGAAGCTATGAAGCAGTGGGTAGAACTGGAATCAAGTAAACATGAAACAAAGAACAGATTAAGAGTCAGAATGGATACTGTAGGTTTAAGGGAATTAGAATCAGAATAAGCAGACATGTTGAGACAGAGTTCCTGAGGTGCACGATCAGAAATAATGCAACTCCCAGACTGTGCAGTTCTATGAGAGCTGCACTCTATTTTTTTGCCTCCAAAGAAGCAGAGCTCGTTGAGGCTTCTGCTGGAGTAGCCACAGCAGCACAAGCCTTCGAAGCTCTAGAGCTGGATTTTGGACACTCCTTGGTGGTGTGCCCAGATTGCCCACAGAACAGGCAGAGACCTTGACAAAGGTGGCATTGGCACTCCTCAGGAAGAAGCTTGCCATCCTTGCCCAACTTGGCGGAGATGCTATCAGCATTGTTAGCATCTCTATTCTTAGATGAGTTCTTATCACCTCCAGAGGATGCAGAGGGTGAGGAGTTAGATCCCTTGGACTTGGATTCGTCCTTGAGCTTATTGAAGATGCTGGAGTTGTTGTTCGAGGATGTTGAGTTGGCAGATTTATTGTTGGAGTGGCCTCTGGAGTTTGAGCCACTTGGCTTGGTTGCTTGGGAGATTTCCTTCTTTCACTCCCAATACCAATGGTCTATTCTTTGAGCTATCTCACAGAGTTCAGCGAGGATGTCAGGCTTACCAAGACGAGAGACCTCATCCTTGATCCAGTCTGAAAGTCCCATGTAGAAACTCCAGCAGAGCGCACCATGGCCCCAATCCTGGACCTGGCTCACCAGGCAATTCCACTTGACGATATATCTGGTAATGCACTATGAGTCTTTCATCTGCAGTTGCTCAAGTTGAGCTTCTGCATCAGCGACAGGGTTGTGAGGTCTGAAGTTGGACTGTAGTTCATATAAAAACATCTGCCAGTCATCCATCCACTTCAGCCAGAGATGCAGGGGTTCAGTCCCGAGCAAGTCTGGTTCAAAATAATCTAGGGCTATGCCCTTGAGGTATGATTGCACAAATGTTACCTTAATCCTATCTATGTGATAGGTCTTCAGGTTTGCTTGAAAGTTCAGTTCACACTAAACAACAAAAGGCTGGAGCTTCTTGGGATCTGTTCCATTGAATGGATCTGGCTCTTGGACCTTTGCCTTCGGGGTATCAGAATTGTTGTTATGCCTGAGGGCCACTCTTTTCATGTCCCAGATTGTGTTAGCAAGCTGTGCGAACAGTTCATAAGCTAGCAGTATGTGATTGAGATCGTCATCTTTGGATTTGGAGGCCAGATCATCATCAGGTTGATCATGGTTGTCACCGGGTGGGTTATCATCTGGATCATCACCACTATCACCATCATCACCACCATCACTGGGGTCCGGGGGCGGAGGGCTGCTGGCACCACCAGGAGGTCCTTGTGAGCCACCTATCTCAGGTACTGAATGAATCAATGACCAGAAGCAAGACCAGTCACCAGCCAACTCCCAAAAACAAGGAGATGGCAGAGATTGTTCTGAAGGCAGCACTGTCAGATGGGAGCTACGTCCAAAAATACTGGAAATCAAGGGAATGTGGCCACAAGTGGTGAAGTTGATGTATTCACCAGGAATACTATAGGGACTACCAAAGGTAGCCATAGTTCTGGTGCAAGTATTGTAAGTATGGGTACGAGACATGAGGTCTTGAGGACTAGAACAAGGTGTTAGTACGAATATACTGTCAAGTCCTGTCCCTCTGGGATGTTACTCCAGATAAATCCGAGCTAGTGGGGCAGAGGTTCGGAGGTGAGTATAGGGGTGGACTGAAGTCCAGACGGAGATGGTAACAGGTGGACTTAGGAGTGAGAACTTAGTGCAGAACGTATGTGTCACACTCTTGCTCTAGTCCAGTCCTCGTTGAGACAGAGGTAAGGGAGAGGATAGAGGGAAGGAGACTGGAGGAAGTGGAGAAAACTTAATTGATATTCATACTAAGGAGAGTACAGCAGAATTGTACAGAATATATATACTACTGAGAAATGCCACTAGAATGGAGCACATAGAACGGAGTCTGGTAATACGAAGTCCAGAGCTGTGACTGGTGTTAGCAGTCACTGGAGCTAGGCTCCATAATGAACTCTAAGTGACAAAGAATGGAGACTGCAGAACTAATACTAAAGGAGATGTAAGATAAGAAGAACAAGGGGTACTATAATAAACAAAGTCTGAGGGTGAGGAATGTCTTCCTGAGTAGATCGTGCCAGAGTTGCACTGCGCTGACTGGAGTTGAAGTCTAGGATATGACAGACACCCATGACAAGGAGCTACTCACCATCCATGAGGCATTTTGGACTTGGCACCACTACCTTGAAGGTTCTGAAACTCCAGTTGACATTATTACTAATCACAAAAATCTGGAGTATTTCACCACTATCAAACTTCTGACTTGCTGGCAGGCCCAGTGGTTGGAGTTTCTTTCCCAGTTCAATATGATCATTCATTTCCACCCCAGATGCCTTGGAGCCAAGCCAGATGCTCTTACTAGATACTAGGATATCTACCCTAAAGAGGGGGATAAGGACTATGCTTGTGTTAATCCCCACAACTTCCACCCCATTTTTACTTAGGAACAGCTTGCTGTGTCCTTACGGGCCACTTATCTTGCAGCTCCAGTTCTCTAGACCAGCACTCTCTTTGACATTGAATTACTTCACAGAGATATTGAAATGGCAGAACTTGAAACTTGAACTGGCTCTACTACAGCTATCAGCTAAAAAGAAAAGGAGAAGATACTAACTCGCTATGGTTAGTAGAGAGTTGGGTGGGCTTAAAGCTTAGAAGTTGAGTTTTGGAGGTAATCCAAGAGACTAGACTGGGAATCTACCCAGTGTTGTCCTTGGGGTTTATATACTACTCTACTATTTGTACATGTATTGCTAACCCTAATATCTGATTAGGTAAAATGCTATGCCTATACAGTAGGAATGCAACTAAGGTAAGAGTCCATGTTGTAGCTAGCCAATAGCAATAAAGGCATACCATAGCCTCTAGGGCCTAGGGGAGCAGAAATGAATAACACATTTTGATACTGCAGGTGGCAGATCAAATGGAAGAGAAGCTGCAGCAGTGGTAATGAACTGGGCTGTGCCATAGCCATGCATAGCATGGAAATGAAAAGAATCATGTGGTGATTAAAAGGGCATTGGCTATATGTGTTCAAAGATCAGAAGTATATGGTAATGACTGTGGCAAAGAATAGCCAAATGGGGATAGATCTGATTGGGAAGAAGAGCAGAAGATAAGCATGATCAGATTAGTCATGAAGCTTAATAAGGTAAGATCAAGAAAAGTATATGCTAAGTCCATTATGATAAAAAGTCTACTAGAGACCATATATGAGACAGCAAGGATCATCACACTATCTCCCACTTAAAGATCATTGTCCAAATGATCAAAGAGAAGACAATGAGTCAGAACTTCAGTGATATTTTTGGGATGTTTCTGGAAAAGAAAAAGGAACTGATTGAGATCAGTGGTAAGGGCTTGCAGAGCTGAGGGGTGATTGTGATAGAAGTTGGAAATAGCCTCCTTGGCATTAGTAAGATTAGAGCGTGGCTTCCAAGTTTGTTCTGTTTCATTATATCCTTTCCAGTGTACCAGATATTCCAATCAGCGCTACTGATATCTGCTGTCCACTATGAAATCAACTTCCCACTTGTTATCTCTATCTTCTATAACCTTAATAGGACCAGGCCATTCAATCAGCTGACCATCTAGTCATTTCTTATAAGGTTTAATGCAAGATATATTGACAACTAGATGAATCCTCATGGATCAGGAAAGCTTTAGTTCCACTGTGTTTGTTCCCATCATTTTTATAATAGTGAATAGGCCCAGCCATTATTTTGACAACTCCTTGGAAGCAGATGTGAGACAGAGATTATCTGTGGATAGCCACACTTGTTGGCCTATGCTATATCCAGAGGTGTCACTACAAGATTGATTTGCATACTTCTTTTGATGTGCCTGTGCCACTTTCATATTTTGTTTTACTTGATCAAATGTGGTGGCCATCTCATCAGTGAATCTTACTGCAGCTGGTGCTTTATCCGTCTTTGGCAGTTCTATATCCATCTGGGGGTTATATAAATGCATGACTTCAAAGGGGGTCTTCTTGGTAGAAGTGTGCTGTTTAGAATTAATAGAAAATTGGACAACAGCAAGCCAATCTGCCCATTTTTCTTGTTTGTCCAAGCAAAAGATTCTTAAAAACTTTTGAACTTCTTTATTAACAATCTCAGATTGTTCATCAGTTTAAGGATGAAATGCAGTGCTAAGTTTCATCTCAATAGATAGCACCTTGTTAATTTTGGTCATTACTTGCATAGCAAATTGAGAACCTTGATCTGAAACAATGGAAGATGGAAGACCATGATGCTTCCACATATGATTAAGAAATAATTGTGCCATATCTAAGGCACTGCACTGCTTGATGCATGGAATAAGTTCTACCTCCTTAGAGAATCGATTGATGACCATGAGAATTGCATCGAAAGAGTGGGATTTAGAAAGATTGGTAATGAAATCTATGGAAATATGACTCCAAGGGTTTTCAGGTATAGGTAAAGGAATCATTAGACTGCTTGTGGCCTTATTACTTCCTTTAAAACATTGACATTGATCATAATGATTTACATACTCCTTTACAAATGTGGACATTCCAGGCCACCAATAAAATCTAGAGATCAACTCCATGGTTTTTTCATATTCTGGGTGTCCCACTATAAGTGAATTGTGATATAATCTGAGAATATCCATTTTGATCAGAGCAGAGTCTGGTATGTATATGCAGCCTTACAGATCATGTAACAAGCTGTCTTCTCCTTCAAGTAAAAAGTGCTTTCTACCAAGATAAATGGTATCTTTCTCTGTGAGCTTACAAAGCTCATTAAATATAGATTTATTAAGTCTTTCACCTTCATCAGAGATAAGAATTGGAGTTTCTAACCCCATTTGACCAATCTGCTCTGGCGGAATTACCAATACTCCTTTGTTATCATTTTCTATCCCAATGGCATAATCTTCTCATCTAAAAAGTGCATTGGCCTTTCCCATCATTGCTTTAGGCTTATGAATCCATTTCAGGTTGAATCTAGATAGATATTGTGCCCATCAGGCTTGTCAGTGATTGAGATCTTGTCTCATCTGATACCATTGAAGGTTTTGATGATCATTCTAGACTTCCACAGGAAATCTAGCTCCTTCAAGATAATGTCTCCATTCCTCCAATGCTCATATCACTGAAAGCACTTCTTTATTTGAGATGGGATAATTTCATTCTGTGGATTGCATACTGTAAGAAGCATATACAACAGAATGCCATTTGTCCTCTTTCTTGATGGATAGCACAGCTCCAATGGCATAATTTGATGTGTTGGCTTCTAAATGAAATTCACAATCTATATCAGGATAAGCTAATATGGGTGCTGTTATGAAAGCAGTTTTGAGGGTTTCAAATGCCTCTTGTTGAGATGGACTCCATTCAAATGGGACTTCCTTCTTTAATAAGTCATTTAAGGGTCTTGCCACTTTAGAGAAATCTGATATGAAATAGCAATAGAAATTAGCTAATTTCAGAAAGCTTCTTACTCCTTTAAGATTCAAGGGAATGGGCCATTGAGTTATGGCCTCAACCTTCTTTGGGTCCATAGAAATGCTGTTCTTTCCCACAATCATGCCAAGAAAATCCACTTCTGTGACATGAAAGCAACATTTGGGGGCTTTTACAAAGAGATTATTCTCCATTAATCTTTAAAGTACTTCTTTCACAATTCAATCATGCTCCATATGATCTTTAGTTTTGGTGAAAATGAAGAGATTGTCAATATAGACTACCACAACATCATCCATATCAGTGAAGATTTCATTCATCATTGCTTGAAAAGTGGCTGGGGAATTGCATAATCTGAAATACATCACAAGAGGTTTGTAAGCTCCTCAAAAGCAAATAAAGGCAGCTTTCCATTCATCCCCTTCTTTGATGTGGACATTGTTATATCCCCACCTTAAGTTCATTTTAGTAAATAATTTGACATCTTTGAGTTTATCAACTAATTGTGAAATAAGAGGCAATGGATAATTATTCTTGATAGTTCATTCATTGAGATATCAGTAGTCCTGTACCATCCATTTACCTCCATCCTTCTTAGGAATGAAGAACACGGGAGAAGTTTGGATGGACAAATATAGCCTTTCTGCAATTGTTCATCTAGAAATGCAGTGACTTCTTCCTTTTCATGGTTTAAAATCATTCTGTAATTCTATAGTATGATCCCATGGTTTTTGTAAAGGCATTCACTTGAAATTCTTTTTAGAAAATACTATGAGATAATCATGATACTCCTTTGGGACTAACTGTTCTGGTGGAGTTTCTTTCAGTTGTACTCTTTCTAATACTTTATCCTTTTCTTGTTGTTGTTCTTAATGATGGATCCAATGGTATATCTGATACAATTGATCCTGCTGTTTTTTCTGTAGCATCTGTAAAAACTTGCTTGGGATGGAATCACCTTGTTGGAGATTTCAACAATGCTGGGGACATCTTGTCAATCTAACCTTTCTAGTAGTCCAATCTATTTCTAGGTTGTGGCACTGTAACCACTCATATCCCAGAATAAACTCAAACTTTTCTAGATCAGTGATCTCAGTGATCAATTTCTTATGATGACCTTCATATTCCATAACAAGTTGACAGTTATGCATTATCTTTCCAGCAGTGTTCAGGGTTCCATCAGCATTATATACCAGTATAGGATGTCTTAATGGGGTTAAAGGTAAATGAAGATGCTGTACAAAGGTTTGATCAATGAAAATTACATTTGCTCCAGAGTCTAGGAGGGTAGTGGTTTTGGTAAAAGGAATATTGATTTTCTGAGTTATTCTTATTAGAAGGACTATATCCTTTTTAGAATTAAAGGTCCTTAGGAAATGGAATTCCTATTTCTTTGTTTTGGATAATAGATTGTCTAAATCTAACTTGGTTAGATTAGGGTACATTGTTCTTATGTCATGTCTTTTCTGTGTGGAATTTGGAGAGGTTATATTCATGCTCCTTATCTCCACTACTTCTGGGAAAACTTTTCTTGTTTTGATCATATGTAAATTAAGCACCAGTGTATCATTCTGGCCAAGCTCATTTTCTAAATGAGACCCACATAATGGCAAAGATAAAGTTTCTTCTATTTCCAAAATAGTGTATCAATTCGGGCTTCCCACTTTCCCAGATCTAATGGGTTGCTCTAATCTTTTTTCTTTTTGGAAGAGATTGTTTCATAATCTTGGAACCAGACATGAGCTTCATCAAACTCCATTCCAGCTATGGACTTACTCCAATCTTGTCCCTTCCCTTTATCCCTTTGTGGATTCTCTGGCTGGGGTAAGTTTTCCTGGCTCATTTTTCATATATTGCACAAGGGTCAACTTGTCATACACCATTTGGCATGTCCTCCTCCAAGAAACTTGCATTTTTCACATGCCTTTTTAGGTTTCAGACATTTAGAAGCAACATGGAGTCCTTCACAATTGAAACACTTTAGGGGCCTTCTCACTTCTTGCCCCTTTTGGACTGCATCTACGTCCATAGCATTCAGATCTTTTTGAGATTGGGATATTCTATCAGCTATTCCTCTCCTTATAAAACCAAGAAGTTCTTGGCATTCACCATATTCTTTCACTTTTATCATAAAGGTGGCACAATCCATGTATTGGCCATCTCATAAGAATAGGTATTTGACCATATCTTGATTCATATTATGTTCCAATATCTGTAAGATCTGATCTCCATCATATTCAGCTTGTAATAAATAATTCTCCAATTTGATGAGATATTGTGCTACTGTCATCCTATCAGTTTGTTTAAGGTTTTTGATTTGTTATCTAGTTCATTCTTTTTCATTGGTTAAACAGAAATGGAGCTCAATGAGTTTCTTAAACTCTGGCCAATCTGTTGTCTCTCCTTTCAAGATCTTATTCAGATGAGCCCTTGCAAAGGCTCCAGCATCTCCTTTCATCATGCAAGACAGAATTGCCTTGACTCCTATTTCACTGTGGAGTGCACCAAGATTTTCCTGTCTTTATACTTGGGCTTTAGTCCATCATTCTTTGAACTTTCTTCCTCTTATTCTGTTGTATTCTCCAGGATCTGCAACTACTTTTGTGATGTGAGCAGGGGACACTGTCCCACTTTTTACTTGCTCTTTCATCTCTTCCATATCTTCTTTTAATTTTCGGTTTTCTTGTAAGATCTGCTCCATGGCCATGCTTTAAATATGAAGAAAATCTTTTAAATGAATGCCCAATTGGGTTAAATCATTTTTAGAGGATCCTGCCAATGCATCCAGTGCATTACTAAGGTGTTCAGGTAAAGCCATGATTCTTTAATCAAAGGTGGCTATGGTGGCATTATTGTCTTCTTCAGATCTGACTAATGGGGGAATATGTCAGTCATCATTATACCAACCTCTGTGGTATCTCCAATTATCTCCAGAGGCTTTAGTGGGGCTTATAATTCTAAAGCTTACTCCAAAAGGGTTTTCTTCTATTTTGTAGATGTATACTACAGCAAGTATGGGGGTGTTTCTTTCAATGACTTGCTTGATTATCCAGCAGATTATGGCAGTAGTGATTAAGAAAATTCTGACAAAGGTTGCTAAGATGAGTTTAAATGTTGAGATCATCTAACAGTTTTGGCAGTGATGTTGGAGTCCTTCTCCAAAGATCCAACTGTCTGAAGTTGCATGTGTGGCAGAGACTACTCCTATGAATGCAGAGTAAGGTGTGTGAAAAGTTTTTGCTCAATTTCCTACAAAGAGGATTGGGACTTGTGAGTCTGTTGCATACTTGGCAATCCACCTAATGAAATAGATTGTGATGATGTAAAAGATCAGGCAAAAGATTAGAACAATGACAAATGATTGAATTCAATATTTGTAAGATCACTCTGGAAGATCCCTTAATCTAATGTGGCTTCCTCTATCTATTCCCCTTTTTATCTCCTGCTGATATTGCCTTCTTTGTCTTTTTCTAGGTGGTGGCAGTGCAGGGCTTCCTTCATAATTTGACCACCCTTTGAATAGTCTTCTTTTTGGTAAATTAAAGGTTTGGCTATAGAAATTTGCCTGAACCATTGAAGCTAAAGCATAAAATCCCCTCTTTTCTTTTGAGGGCAGCTGATGCAGAGGTGACTAATCTGTAATGTCTATAATGCTTGGCCCCAGGCTGCAATTATTTGAGTTAGGGGTAGGAGAAAGGAGGAGGTCAGGGGGCTCTGACTCTCTCTCAAGTTTCATAAGGGTTGATAGTATAAGAGGGACAACTATGTCCTCTTCCTTTAAATTAGTGGCTAGTGATGTACTCTCTTTGCAGCTGATCTCTAATCTCAGATCTCCATTGATTGTATCTCTTATGATTGAGTTCTAATGGGGGAATCCAGGTAAAGAACCTTCTAGTTCTCTCAAAAAGGCAGTAGCTGGTGAGATGGATCTGTTCCCACCATCTGGGACCTGTGCAGCCTGTTCTTGCCTTTCTCTCAGCTCTGCCTATTGGCAACCAATGATGAAAGGATGAAGGAAGTGGTGGAACTGGATGGACACTAGCACTCATTAGTACTGATGCATCTATAGTAGAGGGGGTCACTAGAAAAGATAAGAGTCTAGTCTAATGAAACAGCAGAACTTGGAACTTGAACTGGCTCTACTACAACTATCAGCTAAAAAAAAAGGAGAAGGTATTAACTTGCTATGGTTAGTAGAGAGTTGGATGGGCTTAAAGCTTAGAAGTTGAGTTTTGGAGGTAATCCAAGAGACTAGACTAGGGATCTACCCAGCGTCATCCTTGGAGTTTATATATTACTCTACTGTTTATACATGTATTGCTAACCCTAATATCTGATTAGATAGAATGCTATGCCTACATAGTAGGGATGCAATTAAGGTAAGAGTCCATGTTGTAGCTAGCCAATAGTGATAAAGGCATACCACAGCCTCTAGGGCTGAGGGGAGCGGAAATGAATAACACATTTTGATACTGTGGATGGCAGATCAAATGGAAGAGAAGCTGCAGCAGTAGTAATGAACTGGGCTATGCCATAGCCATGCATAGCATGGAAATGAAAAGAATCACACAGTGATTAAAAGGGTGTTGGCTACATGTGTTTGAAGATCAGAAGTACATGGTAATGACCATGGCAAAGAATAGCCAAATGGAGATAGATCTAATCAGGAAAAAGAGCAGAAAATAAGCATGATTAGATTAGTTATAAAGCTTAATAAGATAAGATCAAAGAAAAAGTATATGCTAAGTCCATTATGATGAAGAGTCTACTAGAGATCATATATGAGATAGCAAGGATCATCACAGATATTCTCTCTGCTCTCCCCTCTGACCCCATTGCTGCCATCCACCTCTTTGACTTTGACTCCAATTCATGCTGGTCTGTCAATTCCAATGGCTTCCTCCATTTGGATAATCATATCTACATTCTGGACACTAATAACCTCCAACTCCATCTGCTCTGGTATAAGCATGATCATCTGCTATCTGGACATTTTGAACAGAATCACACTTTGGAGCTAATTTGTCAGAAATATATCTGGTCAGGCATCTGGACATTCATCAAGGAGTATGTCTCTTCTTGCACAGCCTGTGCTAGAGCCAAGGTCCCTAGATATAAGCCCTATGGACTTCTAAAACAGCTTTCAATTCCTGAAAAGCTATGGAATTCCATATTCATGGACTTCATCGAACAACTTCCCACATCCTCCAGACACACCACCATCCTAATCATTGTCAATTGCCTTTCCAAGCAATGTATATTCATCCTGACTAATGATAAGGTAACATCTCTGGAGCTTGCAAAACTCTTTCTCCTTTATGTCTTTTCAAAGCATGGAGTTCCCTCTCACATCACCTCTGATCAAGGTTCAGAGTTCATCTCTTACTTCTTCCACTCACTTGGAAAAGCCCTTGACATCTGACTCCATTTCACCTCTGGTTACCATCTGAAGGGGGATAGTCAAACAAAGCATATGAACCAGACCCTGGAATAGTATTTTCAAGTCTATTGCAATTATCAACAGGACAACTGGTCTGAACTCCTTCTCTTAGCAGAGTTTGTGTACAACAACACTCTGAATGCAACCACTAGAGTTTCTTCCTTTTTTACCAACAAGAGCTACCATCCAAACTTAACAGTACATCTGGAAAGAGACCTCACCTTCACCAGAGCATGAGAATACTCTGTCAACCTCCACTCCCTTCATTCCTACATCCATGAGGAAATCACTGCCACTTAGAAATGATACCAAGGTCCTGCTGACACCAAGTGAACTCTGGCACTGGACTTTAAGGTTGGTGACTAGATTTTTATCAAGGCTAAGTACTTCTGATTCACATGCCCCTCTAAAAAATTATTGGAGAAAAACCTAGAACCTTATATCATTATCACCCAAGCTGGTATGCACTCCTTTACACTCTAACTCCTGGTTACTATGAAGTTCATACATCTGGTCTTTCATATATCCCAATTAGAACCCTCAGTTCTGAACACAATTCCAGACCAGACTCAGGCTCCACCACCTCTGATTGAGGTTGAAGGTGAATTGGAGTATGAAATAGTGGAAATTTTTAATTTAAAAATTGACTGTAGGTGAAGAAATTGCAAGCTGTTATACTTGGTATGCTGGTCTGGCTATGAAGGTACTGAAGATGAGACCTCCTGGCTTCTAGCCACAAAGCTTGGACATGCCTCCAAACTCGTTGATGACTTTCATCTGTGGTACCCAGACAAGTCCAGACCTTCCTCCACTTGATCACTCCATTTTAATCTTGCTCTGTGTGGCTAAAATGTCCATTACAGTTACATGCAATGTCCTTCTACCTACACTACACCCCCAACTCAGACTCACTCCCCAACTCCTCCTCCACAAACTCCCTCCTCATGGCCTCCTTCTCCTCTGCCCCCAACTTCACCAACTCTACTGCCACCTCTTTCTTCACTCTGCTCTCCACCTCTGGATCTGTGTCCATGCCCAATCCATACACCTTCTCTGCCTTCCTCCATGCCTCCTCTTCCTTCCTCACCTTCACCCTCTGCCTCTGCTCTGCTGCCTTTGCATTTCACAATGTGTTATTGTCGTCCTCACACTCTGCAAGCCAGATGTCGTCCCACTTCTTGATGTTGGCATATGGTTGTTGGGTTTCAGACATGGTGTTGGTTTGAAGTTAAGGTGCGACCATGGGCTAACCAGACTTATAAATTGAGGCATGATTAAATTCAGACTCTGCTACTCTGTATTGTCTATTGGCTAATAGCCTTTAGGAGTTTAGGCCTAAGGGGGGGATACTGTCACATATTGCTTCAACTCCAGTACTCTGGTACTCTCCAGTATGATCTCTGGTACTATCTTTGGTACAATCTCCTAGATATCTCTTATCTCATCTCTTGTATTCTCAATTCATATGATCTTCTTCAGTTATTCTCATTCTTAGTTCCTCCAAGCAGGTGTCTCACTTAGTATGACAGCCTGACATCTGTCTCTGACCTGTTCCAGACCCATCTCAGACATCTGTCTCTGACTTGTCTCTGACCTATATCAGGCATGTCCCTAACCTGTCTTCAACTTTGATATATTATTACTCATTCTGTTTTATCTTTGACAACCTGTCATATTCTGTTACTAATCCATCCAGACTCCATAGTATAAATATGGTACTCCAACTTGTACATACTTCAGTTTAAATATTGAATTAGTCTCCTCCTCACACTTCTGACCTCGAGCTCTGTGCTTATCTGACCTCTGACTCCAAGAATAATGAGTACAAGGATGTGACACATAAGTCCTGCATCAAATGTCCTCGCCCCCTCTGTTCCATCCATTCTTTCCTTACCCTCCCATTGCAACTCCATTCTGAACATTGTTAGACTCATCCAGAGGACCTAGACTTGACAGAATGCCAAGAACTTTTAAGCTTCATTAAACAGAGAACAGCCAATCAAATCTCAAGACCAAACCAAGATTCAAATGCCATGAATGTAGATGTAGTCCAAAAGAAGCAAGGAACTTGAAGATCCCTTAAGTGCTTTAATTGTGATGGACCACACATTGCTATCAAATGTCCTAAACCCAAAAAGGCATGTGAAAAATGCAAATTCCTTGAAGAAGGACATGCCAAGTGGTGCACAATAGGATGGCCCTTGTGCAATATTTGAGAAATGAATCAAGACAGATCATCCTCACCTGAGAATCCACCCAAGAATAAGGGGAAGGGACGAGATTGGAATAAGTCAATCATGGGCATGAATTTCAACAAAGCATGTGCCTGGTTCCAAGATTACAAAACCATCACTTCTAAATCAGGAAAAGCTTAGGGCAATCCATTAAGTCTAGGAATGTGGAAAGCCCCAACTG